>SJYC01070376.1:0-35180 GCA_006408675.1 Madoqua kirkii
ATCCCTAAGAGAAGGAAAAGGCAACCCACTCCAGTATTATTGCTTGGAGAATCCCCATGAACAAAGGAACCTGGTGGGCTGCAGTCCATGGGGCTGCAAAGAGTCAAGACATGACTAAAGACTAACACACACAGGATTTAAACAGGTAGAGACAGGAGAAAGAACCTAAGTGATGGAACAATGGAGTTTATGATTAAATAATATAAAGGCACAGCATTAGTTCTAGAAACTTCAAGTATGCTAAATACGAAAGGTCGGGGAACTGGAGAAAGAAAGGTATGTTAGGTTCTTAAATGCCATACCAAGTAATCTGGACTTTATCTGACCAACTTGGGAGAAATAAGTATGCAGGGAAGAAACCTGATTATATTTGTGCTTTGAGAAAGAAAACTGAAGACCATGTGAAGGGTGCAGTCAGGGAGGAGAGCTCACAGGCACTTAGGAGACATCTGTTACAACAGTCCAGGCAGGGGGTGGTAGGAACGTGACCCAGGTCAGGCAGTGGAGGGAGAAGAAAACTGCAAGAGCCATTCCAAGTGAAAGGCAGGGCACCTACCGTATTGCCTCACCTCCCAGTAATTCATCAGTGCACCAAAGAGCCAGAGGCAACAGAAAACTTCCAGATTTGTGTAGAAGAAGACAAGGGCCATGTTTGTGTGTAGGGGATAAAATTTGAATAATCAAAAAAAAGAGAAGGGAAAAAAGCCTGACAAGTGAGACAAAAAATATAAAATAAGAGCAGAAATTAATGAAAAGGCAACCAAATGTACAACAGAGAGGATCACTGAAACTGTAAGATGGTTTGAAAATTCTAAAGAAAACTGCAAACCTCTGAGACTTGTCGACATAAAAGGGAGGCTGCACGAATATTATCAGAATTAAAAAGAAGTCATAATTACTGATATACGTGTGTTAGTTGCTCAGTTGTAGCTAACTTTTTGCCACCTCATGAACTGTAGCCTGCAGGTTCCTTTGACTGTGGAACTCTCCAGACAAGAATACTGGAGTGAGTAGCTATTCCCTTCTCCAGGGGATCCTCCCGACTCAGGGGTCAAAGCTGGGTCTCCTGCATTGCAGGAAGATTCTTCACCCTCAGGAAAGCCAGAGCAGAAATTAAAATTTATGAACTTTGTGTCAATAAGTTTGAAAACTTAAATGATACAAATTCTGAGGAAGAGTAAAATGATCAAAAGTGACTAAACAGAAAGCTTGAATAATCCTACAATCTTTTTCCCCCCAATTTTTAAAAATTGTGGTAAGATTCTATAACCTTCAAGGAAAATAGAACTCCACACAGTGATGAAAACACTTTCAGACAACTGAAATGATTTTCAAAATGTGTGGTTAAAATGGACATGTTTTATGTATGTTTAACAAACACAAATAAGTAAATTTGAATGGTTAAAAAAAAATGCTCAGTTAACAGGGCCAGTCATGGAATATGGTAGCATACATCAAGTTTAGCAACATGCAAAACTAGATGGTACACTGTTATGCTATACAGGGTTATTTAGGAGTACACACGGCAACAGTAAATTAATGCCGAACAGCAAGGGGGTGAGCAGCATAAACTAAGGACTGAGGGTACGAGTACTGCTCGTGGGAAGGCTGGAGACGCGGCCAGAGTGAGGCCTGCTCATGGACGGTCATGTTCTATTTCTGTAGTTGGGTGGTAGGGTGTTTGTTTTATTCATCTTCTTTAAGAGTACAAATACATTTTATATATATTATTTATATGTATTATATATATTATTATGTACTAAGTATATTATATATATACATATATTATATATATACATATATACATATATATGTACATATACATATATTATGTATATGTACACTAAGCAGAGAAAGAAGACTTAAAATGGGTCAAGGGCCCAAGCCAAGGAATGAAAGACTTTCAAGAAAAAAAGGGTCATCAAAAGTTCCAAATGTTGCTTCAACTGCCAAATGGGCCTCTGAGCCCATTCTCCCCTCCCATCCACTTCCTGGAATGTGGCATCTATGCAAAACTGAATGGAAACTGTGTTTCTGCCTCCCTACATGGGCTCCTGTCACATTCTTATCTTAGGAGGTTGCATTCCAGGCCACACAGATGAAGGAGCAGCTGTGGGGCAAAGCTGGAAGCAGGGAAGAATGTCAAGAGACCTGTTTAGATGGCAGCCCTGCCCCTCAGTCCATCACCATCTAAGGATTCTGGTCACCATACCTCACTTTAAATGATGATAATGCCCCCTACCTCACAAGGTCACGTATGTTGTATCTCCCATCTTTATTCCAGGATGGATTTACAAAGGTCAAAGTGGGAGCAACAGTAATACACACCAGTATGAAGATTACATGTGGTCAGGCATGTGCTTGGCACATCTGAGGAGCTCAACAAGCGCCAGCTGCCACAACAGTGCAAGTCTAATATGACAGCTTCGCAAGTCAGCACAATCCAACTTGGACTGAGCACAACACAGCACAGAGGCTCGTGGGAACCGTCACTGCCATTTTCAGGTGCTTTTGCTGGGGCAGGCACTGCACCGCGTGCTTCAGATACAGCGTTTCTGCTCACAACAAACTCATGTGACTGATGTCATCATCTTCCTTTTACCAAGGAGGAACTGAAGAACTGAGGTTCAGAGAGGTTAGGCATCTTGCCCAAGCTGACCTGGGAAGAACCGGAACTTACGGAGGAGCTGGGATTAGAGTCAGACAAGTAAGTGTCACCCGTGAAACCTCACCAGCAGGGTGTCAATGAGTGCACGAACAATGTCCTCAATAACATCTACCGCTGCAGTGTGCACAAGGGACAGTTTCCTAGGGCTATTTCTTATAGTGGTTCTCCAACTTTCACCAAAGGGCAACCCAGTAAAATCATCTGGGGGCCTGGGTCCAGGTGGGGATGCAGAGGTGAGTTAAAGTGGGAACAATCTGCTGGAAGCCGGGTCCGCAGCTCTCACACAGTCTGACTTAATCCAAAGGCAGATTTCAGTTTATAGATTAACTTCAAACACACTATTAAATTTACTCATCATGATGGCCTTCCTCCCTGAATGCAAGTTCCACAAAGCAGGGACTCCTCCATGCCCACAACAGTGCCTAGCATGTAGTCGCAGTTCAATATTGTTAGTGACTGGATCAGATTAACAAAAATTTAAGGTCTGACGCTATTAAGCCCTGAAAAAGAAGTGATTTTACTCTGCTAATATGGGTACAACTTTGTATAATCTCTTTGAAAACAATTTGGCAACATCTAAGAAATTTGAAAATGTACCCCATAATTCTACTTCTAGTTATATTGGCCCTATACGAATTCCAGTACAGGAGTCAAAGGAGACATCTAAAGGGTTTTCACAACAGCACTGTTTGTAACAGAAAAAAAACCCCCTATAAATCATTTAATTATCCATCACTGGAAGACAGGAAATATATTAAGTGGATTCACAAAGTAGATTACTATAAACAGTGATAAGGAATAAACTAGATTCTTATATTAACATGAATAATTCTAAAAAACATAATGCAAAATAAAACATGCAGTTAGTTTAACATAAGATTTTAAAACAAAAAATTTTATATTGTTCAAGAATATCTATTAATATACTTGAGTGTAAAAGTATTAAAAAAAATCACGGTTGTCCATAAAGGGAAAAATGGCATAAAACAGGAAATGGAGAAAGAGGATTTCAAATTTACAGGTAATTTTTATCTTAAAAAAGACTACATGCAAATATGACAAAAAGTGTTTAACTGCCAATCTGGGGTGCTGAGTACCCAGGTGTTTGTTATATTGTTTTACTGTATTTTGAAATTTCAAAAAAAAAAAAGAAAGAAAAGAAATAGAAGGAAAAGACCAGAGTAAGGTCTTTTCTGATATTAAATACTAAAGGTGTAAACAGTCAAATAGACTTTTAAGGGCAGACTGAACAAAGGAACACAGTGGTGGGTGTAGAGCTTGGGCCTCTACTTCTGAATTAGGAGCAGCTATTCTCCAGGCCAAATCCAGGACATATGCGCTGGGGTGTCTGACACTTGTTCTTGGACTCCCTTACATGGCCCTTCTCTTTCTTCTTTCTTCCTTCCCTCAGGACCCTACCACCAAAGCTCTGCACCGGGGTCGTCAGGAGACCACGTGGGACTGGTCGGGGTGAGGGTAGGGGTGGGGTTCCTGACACTTGGCATGTGACTCCGGTCTGCCACCTCACCTTCTGGTCCTCAGTGACTTCTGGACACCTAGGAGAACCCTGTTTTTGGCTGGAGGCAGGCGGGGCTCTCCTATACCATTCTCCGCTCTCCCTATTCCAGCATCACCTCCAGCAAACTACAGGCACAAGGGCCCTCCTTACTCTCACCTCTGCTCTCTGTCTCTGCTTCAGCTCCTGCTGGGCTGACTTCTGTTGGCCTTTTCGATTCTGCTGACAGGCTCCTTAACTTTGGGCTTTTCTTTACGTGCAGGTGGATCCATGACTTGATTTCCGTATACTTCTTGGTCAGCTCTAACCTGGATGGTACAGAGGAAGGCTGATCTAAAAACAAAGAACGAACGAACTTCCAGAAACTTAGGCCCTACCTCAGCTCCTTCCTTTGGCAGGTGAGGCAGAGGGGCCCGGAGGAAAGGGCGTTGCATTGCAGGAATAAGACCTAAGTCCTGCTGCCACCACCTCACTGAGTGTCTCTCATCCCCACTCCGAGCCTTAGTTTTCCCCATCTGCACCAGGGAACAACGGTCCATTCCCTGGCCCCTCCCACCAGCTGCGGTGTGAGCGCCAAGCGCGAAGAGCCCAGTGAACGGTTTCCTACACTGTCGCGGGCTGCATCCAGTGTGGCACTGCAGGACACCGCGGCCCAGAGGGTCCTGCTAGCGGAAGTCTCGAAGCGGGGCGGCGGGGAGCCCGAGCATCACACGGCCGCCAACCTGGGGACCCCACCTCTGTCCTCCCAGACGGTAACAGCCGGCCGGGCCCGCCCTCCGCCACCGCCCCGCCCGGGGCCCAAGCCCGGCCCCAGGGGAGCTCCCCTCCCGCCCCTCCCGCCCTCTCCCGGTACAAAATGGCGGCGGGAGGCGGGCGGCGCTCAGGACTCGGCGCCTTTCCTCCCCGGCCTCAGGACTCCGGCCCCGCCGCGGCGCAGACAAGGCCCCACGCGTGGACCCTCACCTTCCCCTACCTCCTGGCCTAGCTTCTGCGCCTGCCGCGCCTCGGATGGGGCGGGGCCTGGGGCGGGGCAAGGAAACGAGGGGCGGGCCGGCGGGCCTAGGCCCCGCCCACAGGCCAGCTTGCGCGGGCGCAGAAAGCTCAGGAGTTGGCGCTGGGGCTGGGGCGGGTGGGTACCTGTAGCTGAAGCTTTTCCTGGGGGATTTTTCCTGGGACAGCTACTAGGCTTTGAAGGGAGAGATCTGAAACCTGGGGCTAGAATTGTACTCGCTGAGGGATGGTGATTGCTGTCTTCTGGATTCGGAAACTTGTTAGGAAGATCAAGTGAGACCGTTTACTAGGATGCTTTGAAGAAAGGCAATCCTGACAGAAGTCTAAGTAGCCAATATAAATGGGAAACGCTCAAGTTCACTGACAATCGATAATTTTAGTTACTTTTTAAAAAAATTACAGTTTTATAACTATATACAGTGATTTTGGGCTTCGATGGTGGCTCAGCAGTAAAGAATCGGCCTGCAATGCGGGAGTTGCAGGTTCCATCTCTGGATCAGGGAGATCCCCTGGAGAAGGAAATGGCAATCCACTCCAGTATTCTTGCCTGGGAAATCCCAGGCATGTCCACTCCTGTTGTTCCTTCAAGGACTAGGCAAGAATCGAAACAAAAGGGGGATTGTAAGCAGCAGTGTAAGTATAGCCTGATGGACACTCATACACTTTCAATCAAAATGTAAACTATCACCACCTTTTGAGAAGCCAGTTTATCACTGCACAGCAAAAGCACTGATAATGAGCATAACTCCTCTAAAGGACAAATGATGCTTGATTCTGTTTTTGTGCGATATCTAAAGCAGTCAAATTCTTAAAAAAGTAGAATGGTGATTGCCACAGACTGGGATGGGGGAAAGGGAAACTGTTTAATGGGTATAGCATTTAAGTTTTGCAAGATGAAAAAGTCCTAGAGATCAGCTGCACAACAGTGTGTAAATAGTTAATATCACAGCACTGCACACTTAAAAAATAGTTAAGATGATAAACCCACCTAAGGAGATAAAGACCTGCCCTTGGAAAATTATAGAACACTGATGAAAGAAATTGAAGACACAAACAAATGGAAAGATGAACCATGTTCATGGACTGGAAGAATTACTGTTATTAAAATGACCATACTGTCAAAAGCAATCTAGATCCAGTGCAATCCCTATCACAATACCAAGAGCATTTTCCACAGAACTAGAACAAGTAATTTAAAAATTTGCATGGATACAAAAAAAAAGCCTGAATAGTGAAAACAATATTGAGAAAAGAGAACAGACCTGGAGGAATCATGCTCTCTGACTTTAGACTACATTACAAAGCTGCAGTAATCAAAATAGTATGGTATAGGCACAAAAATAGAAACATGGATCAATGGAACAGTATACAGAGCCCAGAAATAAACCCATGCACTTATGGTCAATTAATCTACAACAAAGGAGGTAAGAATATACAATGGAGAAAGGACAGTGTCTTCAATAATTTATGCTAGGGATACTGGATGGCTATATGTAAAACAATGAAATTAGAATGCTCCCTAACACTATATACAAAAAATTAACTGGATTAAATGCCTAAATATAAGACCAAAATCCTTAAAACTCCTAGAAAAAAACATGAGCATAACAAGTTTGACATAAATTGTAACAACTTTTTTGACCTGTCTCCTAAAGCAAAGGAAATAAAAGTAACGCAGAGGTGGAAAATTATTAAAATCTTTTGCATAGCAAAGGAAACCATCAACAAAATCAAAAGACATAGGAGAAAATATTTGCAAATGACATGTTCAATGAAAGGTTAATATAAAAAATATATAAACAGTTCGTGTACTCAATATCAATAAACCAAACAATCCAGTTGAAGAATGGGCAAAATACCTGAATAGACATTTTTCCAAAGAAGATACACAGATGACCAACAGGCACATGAAAAGATGCTCAACATCGTTAATCATTTGTTCAGTTTGATTCAGTTGCTCGGTCATTTCCAACTCTTTGAGACTCCACAGACTGCAGCACTCCAGGCTTCCCTGTCCATCACCAACTCCCAGAGTTTGTTTAAACTCGTGTCTGTTGAGTTGATGATGTCATCCAACCATCTCATCCTCTGTTGTCTCCTTCTCCTGCCATCAATCTTTCCCAGCATCAGGGTCTTTTCAAATGAGTCAGTTCTTTGCATCAGGTGGCCAAAGTATTGGAGCTTCAGCTTCAGCATCAGTCCTTCCAATGAATATTGAGGACTGATTTCCTTTAGGACAGACTGGTTGGATCTCCTTGCAGTCCAAGGGACTCTCAAGAGTCTTCAACCGCAGTTCAAAAGCATCAATCCTTCGGCGCTTAGCTTTCTTTATAGTCCAACTCTCCCATCCATACATGACTACTGGAAAAACCATAGCTTTGACTAGATGGACTTTTGTTGACAAAGTAATGTCTCTGCTTTTTAATATACTGTCTAGGTGGGTCATAGCTTTTCTTCCAAGGAGTAAGCATCTTTTAATTTTATGGCCACAGTCACCATCTGCAGTGATTTTGGAGCCCCCCCCAAATAAAGTCACTGTTTCTATTGTTTCCCCATCTATTTTCCATGAAGTGATGGAACCAGATGCCATGATCTTAGTTTTCTGAATGTTGAGTTTTAAGCCAACTTTTTCACTCTTCTCTTTCATTTTCATCAAGTTCAAATTAAAATGGCAATGAGATAGCATCTCACATCTGTCAGAATGCCTATCATCAAAAAGACACAAATGTTATTGAGGATGTAGAGAAAAAGGAACCCTTGTACACTGTTTGTGGAAATGTAACTTGGTGCAACCACTGTGGAAAACAATATGGAAGTTTCTCAAAAAACTAAAAATAAAACTACCACCTGACCCAGCAATTCCACTCCTGGATATACATATTCAAAGAAAATGAAAACACTAATTTAAAAAGATACATGCACCCCAATGTTCATAGTGTCATTGTCTACAATTGCCAATTTGGATTTGGACACAACCTAAGAAGGCAATGGCACCCCACTCCAGTACTCTTGCCTGGAAAATGCCATGGATGGAGGAGCCTGGTGGGCTACAGCCATGGGGTCGCTAAGAGTCAGACACGACTGAGTGAACTTCACTTTCACTTTTCACTTTCATGCATTGGAGAAGGAAATGGCAACCCACTCCAGTGTTCTTGCCTGGAGAATCCCAGGGATGGGGGAGCCTGGTGGGCTACGTCCATGGGGTCGCTAAGAGTCAGACACGACTGAAGTGACTTAGCAGCAGCAGCAGCAGCAGCAAGTGTTCATCAATAGATGAACGCGGATGTAGAATGGATATAGAAGGTGTGGTACATACATACAGTGGAATACTACTCAATCAAAAAAACAAAGAATGAAATTTTGCCATTTGCAACAACATGGATGGACTTGGAGGGTATTATGCTAAGTGAGATAAGTGAGACAGAGATAGACAAATACTGTGTGATATCACTTATATGTGGAATCTAAAAAATAAAATGAACTAGTGTAGTGACCCAGAGAAGGCAATGACACCCCACTCCAGTACTCTTGCCTGGAAAAACCCATGAATGGTGGAGCCTGGTAGGCTGCAGTTCATGGGGTCACTAAGAGTCAAACATGACTGAGCGACTTCTCTTTCACTTTTCACTTTCATGTATTGGAGAAGGAAATGGCAACCCACTCCAGTGTTCTTGCCTAGAGAATCCCAGAGATGGGGGAGCCTGGTGGGCTGCCATCTATGGGGTTGCACAGAGTTGGACACGACTGAAGCAACTTAGCAGCAGCAGCAGCAGCAGCACCTGTAACATGTAATATTTTATATCAACAATACTTCAATTTAAAAATTTTTGAAAAGAATTAAGATGGTAAGTTTTATGTTATGTGGGTTTTTCAAGTCACAACAAAAAAATAAGCACAAGCTTTGACTCAACATCTGTACTTTTAAGTTATCCTAACTAAATAATCAGAGCGGGTGCTATTCCTAAGAGTAAAAAACCAAAGCAACCAAAATATTTATAAATAGAGATTGATTAAGTAAATCACAGGATAACTAAAATGGGATTCTATGCAGCCATTATAGTGACATAGAAGAATATTTAAAAAATGTTTTTAGTATATTAAATATGACAAGCATATTAAATATAAATTTAGTATATTAAATAGGGACTTCCCTGCTGGTCCAGTGGTTAACATTTTGTCTTCCAATGCAGAGGGTGCAGGTTTGATCCCTGGTCAGGGAGCTAAGATCCCATATGCCCTATGGCCAAGAAACTAGGACATAAATAACATAAGCAATATTGTAACAAATTCAATAAAGACTTAATTAAAAAATAATAAATTTAGTATATTAAATATACAACATAGTCACAATATTTTTCATTTCATTTCATGAAAAATAGTCTGGATAAAAACACATCAAATTGCATATTCAAATTACTTTGAGTGGAGATTATTTTATCTTCTCTGTGCTTTTCTGTATTTTCCAAATTTTTTTCAATGAACATTTAAACTTCAGCAAGTTTTATATATTCTTTTACATTTTTATCACATTGTACAATTTATAAAATTCATATAAACTCTGGATTAGATTATAGCTGGAGGCAGAGTAGGGACCTTTGGAAGGCTTTATAAAGCCAATGGAAACAGACTAGATATATAGAGTATTAAGGAGTGGAAAAGCTAAACTGGAAGGTTGGAGAAACAGTGGGCCACTGATAAAAAGTGAAGGTATGATGAGTTGGCTTGGGAAGGGATGAGGAAGAGGATAAATCAGAGGTGTGTGTGTGTATGTGTGTGTGTGTGTGTGTGTGAGAGAGAGAGAGACAGAGAGAGAAATAGAGAGAGAGAGCTAGTTTACACTTACAGATGGCAATAGGCAAGAGCTGTCCATTAAGCACAGGGCTCCAGAGAGTCATAGCTGTGGAGCTACTGGTTTGGGATTCCTCATCAGGAAGGTGAAGGCTGGAGCCAGGAGGGAGGGAAAATCCCCTCTCTGTTCTTCATCCATGAATTTATAATTTCTCTCTCTCTCTGTCTCGACTATCAACAGAGTCTTGGCCAGTCTACCAATTTCCTGGTTGCTTGAGTCAGTGTTTACATGAATATAACTGTAGAATATTTTTACAGTGTATATTGTATTAATATTTCATTCATTTTATTAAGCAACCTTTTTTTTTACCCTGGAGTCAAAAATTGTCTGTTTTTTTCCTTTGTGTAATTATCTATGCATCTCCTGGTAATCATTCCATAAACTCTCCATCAGGACTGTAAAATGTCTTTTAATCTGGTCACAAAAATCCAATATATTTCAACTGTTTTTTTTCCTTGGAGAAAAAACATTCCTTAAGCTTATCCTCTTCACACTCCAAGCTGTACTCTTGGCTTTGCTGTCCATTGTAGTCCTAAGACTTCCCCTAACCACATCTGGGGACTTCCATCTCCTCTTCTTGCCAAATCCCCTGTCTCCTGGATCTTCCTCTTTGTGGTTTATTCTCTCACTTTGGAGGAGTTCATTCCCCAGTCATTTCCCCGGGACAGTTCCACGGGAGGTCAATTTTTGAAATCTTGCTTTTTAAAAATAGCTTTATTTTGCTCTCACACTTGATCGACAGTTGGGCGTGGTACAGATTGGAGATCATTTTCCCTCAGAATTTTAAAGGCATCGATCCGTTGTTGTCTAGCTTTTCACGTGGCTAGACTCTGAGGAGGCTTCCCACGTGGTGCTAGCAGTAAGGAACTAACTTGCCAATGCAGCAGATGTAAGAGATGCGGGTTTGATCCCCTTGTTGGGAAGATGCCCTGGAGGAGGGCGTGGCACCCCACTCCAGTATTCTTGCCTGAAGAATCCCATGGACAGAGGGGCCTGGTGGGCTAGAGTCCATAGGGTTGCAAGGAGTCAGACATGATGGAAGCAACTTTGCACGCATGCAGACTCTTGAGAAGTCTGATTTATTCTGATTTCTGTTTTGTTTGTTCACTTGTTTCTAGAAGCTTTTAGGACATATATTTTCCCTTCTTGATCTTTTGAACCTTTATCATGATAAGTAATAATGTAAATCTTTTTCATACATTACAGTAGGCATTCAGTGGCCCCTTTCAATCAGGAAACATATTAGTCTTCAACTCTGGGAATTTTCCTTGTGTTAGATTTCCTTGTTTCTTCCATTATTTTTTCTCTTTTTTTCTACCTCCTGGCTTTGCTTATTCTAACTCTATAATAGATTTTTTCTGAACTTTACCCTCTAGTTTCTCTGTTGAATTTGCTCAATTTTTGCTATAAAATTTTAATGCCCAGTGTTTTTCCTGGCTGTCTGGCTTTCTTTTTGGTAGCCTCTTGCTTTTGTGTTGTTGATTCAGAATCTTATTTCGTGCTTCTGAGGGTATCAGTTGTTGTTTTCTGCCATTTTCTCCCTCTTCTTAGACTGCCTCTCTTTATTTCTGTCCCTGGCTTCCAAGTTGGCTTCCCTGGTGGCTCAGACGGTAAAGCATCTGCCTGCAATGCAGGAGACCTAGGTTCGATCCCTGGGTCGGGAAGATCCCCTGGAGAAGGAAATGGCGACCACTCTAGTATTCTTGCCTGGAAAATCCCATGGACGGAGGAGCCTTGTGGGCTACTGTTGATGGTGTCGAAAAGAGTCAGACACGACTGAGGTGCTAACACTTTCACTGAGTATAAAGCACAGTTCTAAGTATTTTACATGTTTTAACTAATTTAATCTTTACACCCAATGAAGGAGTTACCATTCTTATCCTCAATTTACCAATAAGATACAAACTACTGTGGATAGTTCACCGGGCTCCTCAGTCCTTGGGATTCTCCAGGCAAGAATACTGGAGTGGGTTGCCATTTCCTTCTCCAAGGGATCTTCCTAGCCCAAGGATCCAACTCATATCTCTTTCATCTCTTGAATCTCCTGCGTTGACAGGCAGGTTCTTTACCATTAGTGCCACCTTGGAAGTCCTATAAAATAACTAAGCTACAGTATATATTGTACAACACAAAGAATATAGACAATATTTTATAATAACTATAAATGGAGTATAACCTTTTAAAAAAAGTGTTTGGTTTATTTACTATTCTGGTGTGTGAGGCTGTGGTAAAATTGTAAAAAGTTGATTTTCCTGAAAAAATTACAAAGAAATGTAAAAGGTTTTACTAGTAAGGAGAATTCCCTGGCAGTCCAGTGGTTAGGGCTCTGAGCCTTCGCTGCTAGGGGCATGGGTGCCATCCCTGGCTGGGAAACTAAGATCCCATATACTGTGTGGTGAGGCCAGAAAAAAGAAATTTACTAGTAGGGAACCTGGAATACAGTAGCTTACGACTCTCACCCAGGTCACACAGCTCAGGAGTGAACCTGAATGTAATCAAACTTCCAGCTTTCCAGTTTAGGAAATCTGAGAAATAGAGAAACACATTAAATGTTACCACAGGAATGTAATTGGCCAAATCCACAATGTGTCCCTTTGTATAAGACAATTTACCAACAATCAAATGTGCAGGTCAGAGGAATCATTATGGAATAAAGACACTTAAGAAATTTAACCACAAAATACAATGTGCGTTCCTTGTTTGGATCCAAGTTTGAATAAGCCATTATAAAAAGACATGTTTGACATTATTGAAAACATATGAACATAGACTGGACACCAAATGATATTAAGGGATTGCTTGTGTTTCTTCCAGTCCAGCGTTTCTCATGATGTTCTCTGCATAGAAGTTAAATAAGCAGGGTGACAATATACAGCCTTGACATACTCCTTTTCCTATTTGGAACCAGTCTTTTTGTTCCATGTCCAGTTCTAACTGTTGCTTCCTGACCTGCATACAGATTTCTCAAGAGGCAGGTAGGTTGTCTGGTATTCCCATCTCTTTCAGAATTTTCCACAGTTTATTGTGATCCACACAGTCAAAGTCTTTGGCATAGTCAATAAAGCAGAAATAGATATTTTTCTGGAATTCTCTTGCTTTTTCCATGATCCAGTGGATGTTGGCAATTTGATCTCTGGTTCCTCTGCCTTTTCTAAAACCAGCTTATATGCAGAGTACATCATGAGAAACGCTGGGCTGGAAGAAGCACAAGCTGGAATCAAGATTGCCAAGAGAAATATCAATAATCTCAGATATGCAGATGACAACACCCTTATGGCAGAAAGTGAAGAGGAACTAAAAAGCCTCTTGATGAAAGTGAAAGAGGAGATTGAAAAATTTGGCATTAAAGCTCAACATTCAGAAAACAAAGATCATGGCCTCTGGTCCCATCACTTCATGGGAAATAGATGGAGAAACAGTGGAAACAGTGTCAGACTTTATTTTTTTTGGGCTCCAAAATCACTGCAGATGGTGACTGCAGCCATGAAATTAAAAGACGCTTAGTCCTTGGAAGAAAATTTATGACCAACCTAGATAGCATATTGAAAAGCAGAGACATTACTTTGCCAACAAAGGTTCGTCTAGTCAAGGCTATGGTTTTTCCTGTGGTCATGTATGGATGCGAGAGTTGGATTGTGAAGAAAACTGGGCGCTGAAGAATTGATGCTTTTGAACTGTGGTGTTGGAGGACTCTTGAGAGTCCCTTGGACTGCAAGGAGATCCAACCAGTCCATTCTGAAGGAGATCAGCCCTGGGATTTCTTTGGAAGGAATGATACTAAAGCTGAAACTCCAGTATTTTGGCCACCTCATGTGAAAAGTTGACTCATTGGAAAAGACTCTGATGCTGGGAGGGATTGGGGGCAGGAAGAGAAGGGGATGACAGAGGATAAGATGGCTGGATGGCATCACTAATTCAATGGACATGAGTCTGAGTGAACTCCGGGAGTTGGTGATGGACAGGGAGGCCTGACGTGCTGGAATTCATGGGGTCGCAAAGAGTCATACATGACTGAGTGACTGAACTGAACTGATTGTCAATTTCGATAGGTATAGTGATGGCATGAAGGGTGTAGTTGTGTGTGTGCATTAAAAATTATTGAGAACTCCCAAGAGCTTCAGTTTCTGTGGGTTATGTTTTTGAAACTTACCATATTAGAAATTAAAACAGAGATACTTAAATTACAATTATTGCTCCATTTGAAAACAAAAATAATAAACACATTACATGTTAACATGCACAACATGTTTTATGAAAAACAATTATTTTCTGAAACAAGAAAGTTAGTGAGAAAAATGGACTTGTTTTCTGTTTCTGTAAATCTTTTTATGTGTCTGGCTTAATAGAAGTCAGTTGTATCCTCATACAAGCTACCGCATTCAACCAGGAAGTTCACATACAAATGACCCTTCAACAATGATGGTTTGAATTGCCCAAGTTCACTTACATGTGGATATTTTTCTTTTTCTTTAAAAAAAATTTTTTTTAAATTGAAGTAGTTGATTTCCAGAGTTGTAATAGTTTCTAGTATATAGCAGAATGATTCAGTTATATATATAAATATATATTTATTATTCTTTTATATTTTTTCCACTATGATTTATTACAACACATTGACTCTAGGCTCCTGTGCTCTACAGTAGGTCCTTGTTCATCTATTTTATATATAGTATTTTGTATCTGCTAATTTCAAACTCCTTATTTATTCCTTTCTTACCCCCTTTTCCCTTTGCTAACCATAATTTTGTTCTCTCTGTCTGATTCTGTTTCTGTTTTGTAAATAAGTTCATTTGCATCACATTTCAGATTCCACGTATAAGTAACATCACATGGCATTTGTCTTTCCCTTTCTGACTCACTTCATCTAGTATGATCATCTATAGGTCCATCCATGTTGCTGCAAGTGGCATTATATCATTCATTTTAATGGGTGAGTAGTATTCCATTGTGTGTGTGTGTTCATCTACTTTATCCATTCATCTGTTGATGGACATTTAGGTTGCTTCTATGTCTTGGCTATTGTAAATAGTGCTGCTTTGAACACTGAGGTGCATATATCTTTTTGAATTACAGTTTTTTTTCTGGATATGTACCCAGGAGTGGGATTGCTGGATCATATGGCAACTTTATTTTTCACCTTTTTAAGGAAACTCCAGGCTGTTTTTCATAGTGGCTACACCAATTTACATTCCCACCAACAGAAAGGAGGGTTCTCTGGAAAAGGAGCATTTCAATCACCTCATATGATTGTGGATTTTTTTTCTTTGATGCTAGAAGAAACTTGACAAGTTACCACTTGTCTTAAAAGTTATTGCTGCATAGAATTTAAAACTATACCAGTGAACTTTTCCTATCTTTCCTCGCCTGTTTTTATTGAGATATAATCGTATAAGTTTATAATAGTGTATAAGTTTGAGCTGTTGATAGGTTATTTGACACACTTAGAGATTCCAATCTGATAACCATCGTAAAGGTAGCTACCGCCACCAGCACATCACATGAGATTACCATTTCTTTTTTGTGGTGAGAGCATTTAAGATCTACTCTTTTGCTGCACAGTCACTAAGTCGTGTCTGACTCTTTGAGACCCCAAGGACTGTAGCATTCCAGGCTTCCCTGACCTTCACTATCTCCCTGACTTTGCTCAAACTCATGTTCATTGAGTCAGTGATGCCATCCAACCATCTTCTTTCGCCCCCTTCTCCTCCTACCCTCAACCTTTCCCAGCTTTAGAGTCTTTTCCAATGAGTTGGCTCTTCGCATCAGTTGGCCAAAGTATTGGAGCTGCAGCTTCAGCATCGATCCTTCCACTGACTATTCAGGGTTCATTTCCTTTAGGATTATCTGGTTTGATCTGCTCTTTTAGCAACTTTCAAATATATTATATACCAATGATACACTTGCTTATCTTGAATTTTATCTTTTACTCATGCATGGTTGTCAACACATGTATTAGTCAATTTGAATTTACTGGTTCACTGAATTGTGCAGATCTTTCAAATGTTGACACATTTCATATTCATTAAGGTCACTAGCAATCTCATCAGGAAAATCTTCTTTTAGTGGGAAACCATTAAGCTCACAGTAGCAGATAAAAGTTTTCCAAACTTCTAATTTCCAACCAAAATATCAAATCTCTTTGGCAACAAATACTGTCAGTTCTTTTCCTTGAAGTGACAAAGTGCCCTTTGTTCCTTTTAGAGAAAACAACTGCCGAGTCCCCAAGTCTGAATAATCATACTTTGTCTGTTGGTTATACTTTTCGTAGGAATGAAGTTCATGAGTAAACAGCTAGTTCAGCTCACGAGTCATCATTTATGTGCTTTTCCTGGAGAAAGTCATTGTATCTTGATACACAGCAGAACTGCTTAAGTCTGCTTCCATTTTGACACACTGAATATTTAAAAGATATGTGCTCGGTGGTTGAGCTTCATTAAAATCAGCAACTGCTATGCAGTTTGGTGCCACTTCCTTGACTGTACTAAGATGCTGTCAGTTTCACCCATCATTGCTTTTGCAGGTTCAGGGAAGATTCAACACCTTGAAAAAGAGAAATGATGGCTCAGTGAACATGATCGCACAGGGGTCCCCTGAAAGGATCTCAGGGACTCTCTGAATTCATGGATCCGCACTGAGAACTGCTGTCCCAGAGAAACTGTTGCAGATATAAACTGGGTAACATAGGTCAAGAATGTTCACAGCAGCACTATTTGTAAAAGCAAAAGCCCAGAAATAACCCTCACTGTTATCAATGAGGAAATGGGCAGACTGTTGGTATACTCATCTACCACACAGTGGGGCTTCCCAGGTGATGCAGTGGCTAAGGAATCCTGCCATACAGGAGACACAAGAGACTTGGGGTCAATCCCTAGGTTGGGAAGATCCCCTGGAGAAAGAAATGGCAACCTAGTCCAGTATTCTTGCCTGGAAAATTCCACAAACAGAAGAGCCTGGCAGGTTACAGTCCATGAAGTTGCAAAGAATCAGACACAACTGACCACACACACACACCCCCACACACACCACAGTGTTGGATGAATATAGTAAAGCTCTATCAATCAGTAGGGATAGATTTCACTCTCTTAATTTGTACTCCACAAAATCAGAGTGCAAGATAAATTCTTCAGTGCAAGAGTGTATTTAGGCGGTGATCCCAGGAATCAGAAATGGTGAGTGAGAAGAAAAGGAAGACAAACCGATAAAATGTGCATTCTGAGTTACTGATGATGGTGGGGATTGTCCTTATTCCTGCTGGGAACTCCCTGAGGAATCGTGTAGAATGCAGCTTAGAACTGTTCCTCTGGAGATGTGGGGCTGGGCCATTTTCCACTGACTTCCATCCCTGACAGCCCAAGCCCCCTTAACCCCCTGGGGCATTAACTTTCCTGAACTGCTAAGCTACTCACAGGCTGAACAGCTTTCTCAATTTTGAAAAGACTCCCAGTTCAGTAGGCAAAGAACTGCTATGGCCTGTAGGTGGAATGCTGGCAGCTTGCCTGCAAGTCTCACTCAGCTACCCTGAAATTGAGTGGGCTGAGGGGACACGGTATGAGCAGCCATAGGTGCTGCTAGACTCAGAAACTAATGTGGAGTGAAAAAAGGAAATCACTGGAACTCATGTACAGTGTGCTCCATCTTTGTAAAGTTCAAAAATACATAACAGTATATAATGCATGGGTAAAAATGTAATTATGTATATCATGAACATAAAATTATGGATATTCTGGGAACTAGATATTCAGGAAAGGGTTTATCATCCATTGCGGGACAGTCAGCAGGTTTGTCAGAAAGCACATGTCAGAGTGCAGTTGGAGATAAAAGTAGCGAGTTAAAGAATGTGGCTAATTGGTGAGTGTCTGAAACCAATCTTCAATTTGACTCTGAATTGGAAAGTAAAGAGGAGCAAGCTTTTCAGCATGGGTGTGATGGGAGCAAAATGTATCAAAGCAATCAGCAGGCCATTGGCTTGAATGGGAGAAGGAGCTGAGGGGCAGGGGTCCCGTTCCTTACCTGGCGGCGCTGGGAGGCTTCCCTGCTTTTAGGAACCTTCTCTTTGCTCTGTTCCTTTATCAGGGGCAGACAGGCAGGGCGTGGCTTGTTGGTGCTTAGGAACAGCTGGAAGAGAGTCTGTTTGGCTGAGGGAGCTCTGGCTGAGAGCTTCAGGCCTTGGAGTAAAACACAAACTTTTCCCGGGCCCATCTCCGGAGTCCTTCCTGCTGCTCTGCCTGATGCCTGGTCTCCCTGAACGGGCGGAGGGTGTTCCCAGCTTAGAGACTCCAGTGCAGCCAGTGAGGGACAAAGGGCCCCCAATGCCAAAGGTGGTGAGTCCTCCTCCCTCTCCCCTCTCTTCACTCTTTTCAGTTCTGTGACTTTCTCGGGGTCCTCAGGTTCGTTGAAGAAACTATCTCCTTTCTCCACATTCACAAGAACATTTTAGAGGATGAAATGGGGAAATGAGGAACACTAAAGGGGGCAAGTGACAAGGGGATCCAAGGGTTTTGTCAAAAGGCTCTCCAGTAATACTGTCATCGTTGTTAAGTATGACAGCTAACACTTAGCCCTTACTCTTAGCCAGGTCCTGGCTGTGTGCTTTCAGACTGAACACCTGTATATATGCAGGGTCTTCTTAAGCTGCTTGGACTTCTCAGGGGAGCTTTGGTTGCATATTTTTTTCTGATTTAGAAGTTTTTGAAATTAAACTGTTTCAGACTTAAGGGTGAATGATTTCCTGTGGGGGGAAATATTTCCAACATGTGTAATAGAAAAAAAAAAAAGGTTATTCTACGAAGAATTATATTGCTTAAAAAAACCATTTAAGAGACAAATGTCCAAATAGAAAAATGGACAAAGTATAAAGTCAGGTAGCTGACAAAGTTCAAATGACAAAGGAATAATCAAAGAAGTACAAATTAAAATGACACATCATTATTTTTAATGAGATACCATTTTCTTACTCATTAAAATGACAAAGAATAAAACAACAAAACCCAGTGATGGCAAGATTGGGGAAAAACAATTTCATACACTTTGGTAAATTGATATGACCTCTCTGGAGGGCAGTTTGGCAGTGCAAATTAAAAGTCTCATCATTTTAAAGATGGGAAACTCAAGGCCTAAGAGTCTGTGATTTCCTTAAAGTTACAAAGTCACTTAGAGACCAAACTAAGACTAGGATTAAGCCTTATAACCCGACTTTTAATCCACAGTCAGTTGTAGCGAAGCTTATAATAGAAATGCACTTGGGAAAACCTGAATATCCTATAATATTATTTTTAAAATTATTTAAAATTATTATATGATTTTTAAAATTCTTGCATATTCATGATGGAATACTGAAATTATTACAAGAATATTTGATGGCATGAAAAAACTACATAATGCAGTTCTTGGTATGAAAACAACACATACAGTATGTGCTGTGCTTAGCTGCTCAGCCGTGTCTGACTCTTCACAGTCCCGTGGACTGTAGCCCACCAGGCTCCTCTGTGCATGGAATTCTCCAGGCAAGAATACTGGAATGGGTTGCCATTCCCTCCTCCAGAGGTTACAGTCCTGCTCTAAAAGTTAAACACCTGCACAGAAAAAATATTTGAAGAACTATATTATCTTCAGATAAAGGAATTACAGGTCATTTCACATGTTTCGGTCATTTTTTTTCCTTGTAATTTCCAGATTTTCTAAAATAACTAGGATAAAAAAGTAATAAATTTTATTTGATAAAAAATATAAAACAGCTGAAATATCATGGGGCTATGCTAGAGGTGGAGAAGGCAATGGCACCCCACTCCAGTATTCTTGCCTGGAAAATCCCATGGACAGAGGAACCTGGTATTTTTTTTCCTTGTAATTTCCAGATTTTCTAAAATAACTAGGATAAAAAAGTAATAAATTTTATTTGATAAAAAATATAAAACAGCTGAAATATCATGGGGCTATGCTAGAGGTGGAGAAGGCAATGGCACCCCACTCCAGTATTCTTGCCTGGAAAATCCCATGGACAGAGGAACCTGGTGGGCTGCAGTCCATGGGGTCGCACAGAGTCAGACACGACTGAAGTGACTTAGCAGCAGCAGCAGCATGCTAGAGGTGGGCTGGAGCTGGCTGACCATGGGTGCCTGTCAGGGCAGGGAACACCCATCTCCAGAAGGCAGTGTGAAGGGTTCCCAGAGCCTGAGTGAATTTGAGGCCAAAGGCAAGGGAACTATAGATGGTCAAAAAGCACAGAAAAGATGTTTAACATCAGTAATTGTTAGAGAAATACAAATCAAAACTACAACGAGGTATCACCTCACACTGGTCAGAATGGCCATTATCCAAAATTTTTTCTACAAACAATACATGCTGGAAAGAATGTGGAGGGAAAGGAACCCTCCTACACTGCTGGTGGGAAGGTAAATTGATAAAGCCACCTGGAGAACAGTAAGGAAGGGCCTTAAAAACTAAAAATAGAACTGCCATATGACCCAGCAATCCCAGTCTTGGGCACATACATGAAGAAAGCCATGATTCAAAAGACACATACACCCCAGTGTTCACTGCAGTAGTGTTCAGTGTAGCCAGGATATGGAAGCAACTTAAATATCCATCAACAAAGAAACGGATAAAGATGCACATACGCACACTGGACTGTTACTCAGTCATTAAAAAGAATGAAATAATGCCATTTGCAGCAACATGGATGGACCTGGAGATTGTCATGCTGAATGAAGTAAGTCAGACAGAGAAAGGCAAATATCACATGATACTGCTTACATGTGGAATCTTCAAAAAATGGGGGGCACAAATAAATTTATTTACAAAATAGGAATAGAGTCACAGATGTAGAAATAAGCTTACAGTTACCAGAGAGTAAGGATGGGGGAGAGGTAGATTGAGATTTATATGTACACACTCCGCGTGTGCCCTCATTTACCTCCGTCGTGGCCAACTGTGACCTCGGGGACTATAGCCTGCCAGGCTCCTCTGTCCATGGGGTTCTCTAGGTAAGGACACTGAAGTAGGTTACCATTTCCTTCTCCAGGAGATCTTCCCAACCCAGGGATCAAACCTGGGTCTCCTGTGTTGCGGGTAGATTCTTGACTGTCTGAGCCATCAGGAAGCCCATATACACACTATAGTATATAAAACAGACAACTAATAAGGACCTATTGTATAACACAGGGAACTCTACTCAGTATTCTATAATGGCCTATGGGGAAAAGAATCTTAGAGTGGACATATGTATATGTACACCTGATTCACTGCTGTCCACCTGAAAATGACGCAACATTATACATCAACTATACGCCAATAAAACATTTTTTTAAAGACTAGGGGAGATAGTAAGAAGAGAGGACTTTTAGTTCCTTAAAGTAGGATGGATACAAGAAAAAATTAAAATCACATGTATAGCAATGAAAAAATACTCTTTTACATACAGCAATTTGGGGACCTGGTGTCCTACAGGTGACTTACAGCAAAGGTAACATCTAGACAGCTGATAATGGCAAACTCTTCCTCACCATCTGTTCACTCTTTTATCTTTCCAGTCTTTTTCTTCTGCCTTATCTCCTCTCTACCATCTTTTAGTTTCCAGTCCCTTTCTTTGATTTCTTCTTTCCATCTGGCTTGGAAACTTCCATTGAATAACATGGTTTTTCTTTACCATTGCTCTGCCCATTGAAGGCTGTCTTAAAAATAGAATTTGAATAATTCCCCTCTTAACTCAGTATTTTGTAATCTGAAGTAATCAAACTTCCAAATTAGGATATTTCTAATGGAAAACTAGAGTCGCAAAGACATGACTGAGCGACTGAACTGAACTGAACTGAATGGAGAACTGAAAGACATTCTTGATATGTTGTTTTCTTTTAGGAAGCAAGATTATAGCATAATGGAGCTGGGGAAAGGAACTTAAAACCTCATCTTGTCAAAATTCTGTAATTAAATACATTTTGTTTTTGCTAAATTTAGTTTCATGTTACACATTTGTTCATCAATATATTATACTTTACTAATAAGTTGGGAAATAGAGATGAGAAAAAATTGCCCACATTTCCAACCACCTTAATGATTAATGACTACTCACATTTTATAGGCCTTCCTTTTTTTGCTTTTAACACATCATTAGTTTACATTTGAAGCATAGGCTTGATGAACTGTAATTAACTTAATCATTCCCTTATTGATGTACTTATAGATGGTCCTGTTTTTCACTATTATACAAATACTACTGACATCATGTATACTTCTGTATTTCAGATTCTTTCCTTAGAGTAGATTTCCAGAATATTTCTTACTGGATCAAAAGCCAAATACATTTCCTTACCTTTTGTTACTTTCCAATTGACAGCGTACTCAGCAAATGTAAGTGAATCTCCCAATTTAAAGATGAAAAATCAGGGCCTAAGTGTTTAAGTGACTTGCTCCAAGTTACAAAGTCATACAGACAGAGAGCCCAAGCCAAGACTAAAAGCAAGCATCTGGCTCTAGTCCTCAATTCACTAGGGACATAAGCCTTTCCTTTATCTCTTTGTTTTATTTAACCTTAGATGTTTGGCAATGTTGTCAAGTAGCTTACTCTCTGCTCTTCTCATATAAGATTCACCTTCAATAAAAATGCTCAGGTCTCATGTCACGTGAGTCACATTCTACCCAATGACAGCAAAATACACATGAAGCATTTACCAAAATAGACCACATGCCAGCCCATAAAATAAGTAAATGCATTTCAAAGACTTGAAGCCGCATGAAGTAAGTTTTCTGGCCCCAACAGGATTAAACTAGAAATCAATAAGAGAGGTGTGTCTTCTTCCTGGGAGAAGGCAATGGCACCCCACTCCAGTACTCTTGTCTGGAAACTCCCATGGATGGAGGAGCCTGGTGGGCTGTGGTCTATGGGTCTACTAAGAGTTGGACATGACTGAGCGACTTCACTTTTACGCATTGGAGAAGAAAATGGCAACCCACTCCAGTGTTCTTGCCTGGAGAATCCCAGGGACAGGGCAGCCTGGTGGGCTGCCGTCTATGGAGTCACACAGAGTTGGACACAACTGATGCGACTTAGCAGCAGCAGCCTTCTTCCTGACTGGTCTCTGTGGTTCCCACCTGAGAACAGCTGATAGCAATATGTCTTCAGGAAATGCCGAAATTGGGCACCGTGCCCCTCAGTTCAAAGCAATAGTTGTTGTGCCAGACGGTCAGTTCAAAGATATCAGCCTATCTGACTATAGAGAAAATTATGCTGTGTTCTTCTTTTACCCTCTTGACTTGACCTTTGTGTACCCCATGGACATCATTGCTTTCAGTGATAGGGCAGAAGAATTGAAGAAACTCAATTGCCAGTCTTTCTTGGTGGTGCAGTGGTTAAGAATCTGCCTGCCAAAGAAGGGGACACAGGTTCGATCCCTGGTCTGGGAAGATTCCATGTGCTGTGGGGAAACTAAGTCCATGTGCTACAACTACTGAGCTCACATGCCACAGCTACCAAAGCATGTGCACCCCAGAACCTGTGCTCCTCAACAAGAGAAGCCTCTGTAACGAGAAGCCTGGGGACCACAACAGAAACCAGCCCCTCTCGCTGCAGCTAGCAGAAGCCCTCGAGAAGCAATGAAGACCCAGTGTAGCCTAAAATAAATTAATTAAAAAAAGAGACTCAACTGCCAAGTGATGGATGTTTCTGTGGATTTTCACTTCTTGTCACCCGGCGTGAATTAATGCACCCAAGAAAGAAGGAGGACTGGGGCCAGTGAACATTCCCTTGATATCAGACCCCAAGGGCACCATTGCTCAGGACTATGGGGTCTTAAAGGCTGAGGAAGACATCTCATTCAGACCCTTCTTACTATTGACAATAAAGATCACCAACGACCTTCTTGTTGGCCACACTGTGGATGAGACATTGAGACTAGTTCAGGCCTTCCAGTTTATTGACACACATGGGAAAGTGTGCCCAGCCGGCTAGAAGCCTGGCAGTAATACCATCAAGTCTGATGTCCAGAAGAGCAAAGAATATTAACACAGAGTTGGACACAACTGATGCGACTTAGCAGCAGCAGCCTTCTTCCTGACTGGTCTCTGTGGTTCCCACCTGAGAACAGCTGATAGCAATATGTCTTCAGGAAATGCCGAAATTGGGCACCGTGCCCCTCAGTTCAAAGCAATAGTTGTTGTGTCAGACGGTCAGTTCAAAGATATCAGCCTATCTGACTATAGAGAAAATTATGCTGTGTTCTTCTTTTACCCTCTTGACTTGACCTTTGTGTACCCCATGGACATCATTGCTTTCAGTGATAGGGCAGAAGAATTGAAGAAACTCAATTGCCAGTCTTTCTTGGTGGTGCAGTGGTTAAGAATCTGCCTGCCAAAGAAGGGGACACAGGTTCGATCCCTGGTCTGGGAAGATTCCATGTGCTGTGGGGAAACTAAGTCCATGTGCTACAACTACTGAGCTCACATGCCACAGCTACCAAAGCATGTGCACCCCAGAACCTGTGCTCCTCAACAAGAGAAGCCTCTGTAACGAGAAGCCTGGGGACCACAACAGAAACCAGCCCCTCTCGCTGCAGCTAGCAGAAGCCCTCGAGAAGCAATGAAGACCCAGTGTAGCCTAAAATAAATTAATTAAAAAAAGAGACTCAACTGCCAAGTGATGGATGTTTCTGTGGATTTTCACTTCTTGTCACCCGGCGTGAATTAATGCACCCAAGAAAGAAGGAGGACTGGGGCCAGTGAACATTCCCTTGATATCAGACCCCAAGGGCACCATTGCTCAGGACTATGGGGTCTTAAAGGCTGAGGAAGACATCTCATTCAGACCCTTCTTACTATTGACAATAAAGATCACCAACGACCTTCTTGTTGGCCACACTGTGGATGAGACATTGAGACTAGTTCAGGCCTTCCAGTTTATTGACACACATGGGAAAGTGTGCCCAGCCGGCTAGAAGCCTGGCAGTAATACCATCAAGTCTGATGTCCGAAGAGCAAAGAATATTTCTCCAAGTAGAACTGAGCCCTGGGCCATTTTAGGGCCAGGCTGCGGTAGAGGGCCTTGAGAACAAAACCTCCTTTGTCCTATTGCCATGCTTAAAAACAAGACCTTACACTCATTCTAGATGTGGTGTGGGACAGGACAGGCCTTTCCTGCAGGAGCTGGAGAGGCAAGCCTCTCTTCCTCTGGAGGGAATGACCTGAGCTGCGTTATGGGGCAGGCCAACTGATGTGTACAGTAGTAGGGTATATAGCAGTAGGGTATCACTTATAATCTTTTGTAGTTTCTATGAAACGTGAGCTAAAGGGAAAAAAGAAACTAATAGAAAGTTATCTCAAAAAATTTCAAATATTTGGAAACTGGATAATATATTTAATTAAAAGAAGAAATTAAAAGGAAGCTAGAACATTTTTCTTTTTTAACTTCTTGAAATGAGCACTGTCTTTATTCACAATTTCACAAAGACAGAGACTGAGGCTTAGAAGTTCTGCTTAAATAATTGGTTGGTAAGTGGTGACTCAGGCTCAGAGCCCTAGTGCTTTCGTGTTACCCTAAAATGCCTCTCTCCACCAAGTTCTTCCATGTATACTGGGTCCATGGATGCCTGAATTTAATCAGAAGTATAGAATGTATTTTGACTGTAACGAAAATGAAAACCACTGCATATCAAGATTTGTTGGATGTCGCTAAAGCAATTCCTAAGGAGAAATTTGTGACTAAATGACTAATGACTATATTAGAAAAGATGAGTAATATAGTCATCTGTATTGTACTAAGTGACAATATTAGGAAAGAAGATCACAGATCATCGACCTAAGTAACAAGGGAAGAAGAACAAATTAAATCCGAAGTAAGCAGAAAGAAATTAATAAAGATCTGAGCAAAAACTAATACAATAAGAAACAGAAAAACATTAGAGAAAATAAATGAAACCAAAAGATGATTCGTTGAGATCAATAAAATTGGTGAACCTCTAGTCAGACTGATCAAGAAAAAAGAGACAGAAATTGCCTCCTGGACTGTGTGTTCCCTTGCCCAAAGTGAACTCTATTTCTCCTCCTTTTTCTCCTTTCCTTCCTGGTCATCCTCCTACTGCTTCTTTTAATAGATTTATTTCCTGATAATCACAGTTATACACATTCAAGGTAGATAATTTAGAAAACACACAGAGAAAACTGTAAAGATCATCTTTGCTCTCCTCTCCCACTCTTAGAAATAACCACTGCTTAATATCTACATTCTTGCCTTTTCTCTAAGCATCTTCCTAAATTGTATCAGACTATGCATAATTTTTGTAAAAATATTTATTTATTTGGCTGCATCGGGTTTTAGTTGCGGTGCACGGAGTCTCTAGTTGTGGTGTGTAGGCTTAGTTGCTCAGCTGCGGTTGAGAATCTTAATTCCCTGACCAGGAATAGAGCCTGTGTCCCCGGCATTGCAAGGTGGACTCTTAACCACTGGACTACCAGGGAAGTCCCTATGCATAGTTGTTATATGCATGCATCACAATTTTAAAACAAAAACAATAGAATCCTAAACCAGTGTGCTGTTTGCCATGAGATAAACAGAACTGGAAATGTGTTCAAATCTTGAGTCCATCCTCAGTTTCACAATCTTGCTTTGACTGTCCTACCCACTCCAAGCTCCGTTTTGCCATCTTCCAAGACCTGCAGGGATCCAGCCTTAGTCCATGGATGCCTGAATTTAATCAGAAGTATAGAATGTATTTTGACTGTAACGAAAATGAAAACCACTGCATATCAAGATTTGTTGGATGTCGCTAAAGCAATTCCTAAGGAGAAATTTGTGACTAAATGACTAATGACTATATTAGAAAAGATGAGTAATATAGTCATCTGTATTGTACTAAGTGACAATATTAGGAAAGAAGATCACAGATCATCGACCTAAGTAACAAGGGAAGAAGAACAAATTAAATCCGAAGTAAGCAGAAAGAAATTAATAAAGATCTGAGCAAAAACTAATACAATAAGAAACAGAAAAACATTAGAGAAAATAAATGAAACCAAAAGATGATTCGTTGAGATCAATAAAATTGGTGAACCTCTAGTCAGACTGATCAAGAAAAAAGAGACAGAAATTGCCTCCTGGACTGTGTGTTCCCTTGCCCAAAGTGAACTCTATTTCTCCTCCTTTTTCTCCTTTCCTTCCTGGTCATCCTCCTACTGCTTCTTTTAATAGATTTATTTCCTGATAATCACAGTTATACACATTCAAGGTAGATAATTTAGAAAACACACAGAGAAAACTGTAAAGATCATCTTTGCTCTCCTCTCCCACTCTTAGAAATAACCACTGCTTAATATCTACATTCTTGCCTTTTCTCTAAGCATCTTCCTAAATTGTATCAGACTATGCATAATTTTTGTAAAAATATTATTTATTTGGCTGCATCGGGTTTTAGTTGCGGTGCACGGAGTCTCTAGTTGTGGTGTGTAGGCTTAGTTGCTCAGCTGCGGTTGAGAATCTTAATTCCCTGACCAGGAATAGAGCCTGTGTCCCCGGCATTGCAAGGTGGACTCTTAACCACTGGACTACCAGGGAAGTCCCTATGCATAGTTGTTATATGCATGCATCACAATTTTAAAACAAAAACAATAGAATCCTAAACCAGTGTGCTGTTTGCCATGAGATAAACAGAACTGGAAATGTGTTCAAATCTTGAGTCCATCCTCAGTTTCACAATCTTGCTTTGACTGTCCTACCCACTCCAAGCTCCGTTTTGCCATCTTCCAAGACCTGCAGGGATCCAGCCTTATGACTTTTTGGAAAGCATTTGAAATCTTGAAGAGAATGCAAGAGTGTAAGAGATAGATTCTCTCTTTTTTGAGGGTTTGCATTTGAACTTCAGCCCCAGGAGTGGCACGAAAGATTTGTTTCGGAATATCTTGACAGCAAACATGAAACTGAGAGACACTTGCTCCTTGGAAGGAAAGCTATGATAAGCCTAGACAGTGTATTAAAATGCAGAGATATCACTTTGCCGGCAAAGGTCTGTATAGTCAAAGCTATGGTTTTTTCAGTAGTTATGTACAGATGTGAGAGTTGGACTATAAAGAAGGCTGAGCACTGAAGAGCTGATGCTTTCAAACTACGGTGCTGGAGAAGACTCTTGAGAGTCCCTTGGACAGCAAAGAGATCAAAGGAAATCCTAAAGGAAATCAACCCTGAATATTCACTGGAAGGGCTCACGCTGAAGCTAAAGCTCCAATATTTTGGCTACCTGATGCAAAGAGCTAACTCATCGGAAAAGACCCTGATGCTGAGAAAGACTGGGGGCAGGAGGAGAAGGGGGAGACAGAGGATGAGATGGTTGAATGGTATCACTGACTCAGTGGATATGAGTTTGAGCAAACTCTGGGAGACAGTGAAGGACAGGGAAGCCTGGAGTGCTGTAGTCCATGGGGTCTCAAAGAGTTGGACATGACTTATGACAACAACAAGGAATTTCAAACAATAGCAAGTGTAGATGGTGACCCACACCTCCCAGGGATGATTGGTCTCTTTCAGTTTAGTAATAAAAACAACAGGTATTGGTGACAGGTGCTCTACATGTATCATTTCTTTGAACCCTCGCACTGGCAAATGAAGAAGGTCCCTCCTTTATACGTTAAGAACTGAAGGCCCAGGACTTCCCTGGCAGTCCAGTGGTTAAGACTCAGTGCTTACACTGCAGGGGGCATGGGTTCAATTCCTAGTTAGGGAACGAAGAAATTCCCCATGGCAGCACAGCACTATAAAAAAAAAAAGACAACTTTCCCAGGGACACAGAACTAGGACGTGGGTGGAGCTATGACTTGAGCCCTGGTCCTTCTAACTCCAGATGCTAAACTTGTAGAATTAGTGCCTTCACGGTGAAGTGAAGGGACCTCACTGCCTTAGTTTCTTGTTTTTCAGCAGTCAGACTTGAAAACCTGTCAGGGAAGTGCTTCAGGCTACATCATGGGCCCATGACTGGCTTACAACAGGCACTTTCCAAGCCTGACCTGGGACACTAAATGCAAAAACCAGTCAGTCCTTACCATGTTTATCTGGCTAGTTCTGGGTATAAGTTCTCATTCTTCCAGATTCTCCTGTCTCCACTAAAGGCATTTATAGACTTAACCATGATGCCAGCCTCTGTGTTGCTAGCCTCCTTCAGTCTTCATAATAATGTTGCCAGGAGGCATGGTAAGTATACCCATTTCAAAGATGGAGAAACTGAGTCCCAGAGACTTAGCTCATGGAGATAAGCAGCAGAGTGGGATTAGACACCTGGTTTCTGTGACACCAGAGCATACTCTAAGCAACCTCCATCTATGCCTCACCTGCTGGGTGGTACCCTGTCTCACATCAAGCTCACTGACTCTTTTTGATGTCTCCCTGGTCTGTCCTCCTAGTTTGGATGAAGATGCCAAGTTGCTCAGACTCCTGGCTCTCTAGATGCTTCACCATACTGGTCTTCCTCCAGCTGCCTTTGCACATGTTAGGTAAGAGTTTCTGAACCTTTTCCCCTGCCTAGGACATTGGGCAAAGGTGTCCAACAGAGTCAGGGACATCACTCTGGGGAGTGTACTGCCCCATCTGGAGCATGGCTCTCGGCCAAGAGGAGACCAGTCATGGTCATAGGAGATAAATACAGGGCAGGAAAAAGCTCGAAGTCCCTGGTGGTTCCAGAGAAAACTCCTACACTAGTTGAAACTTAAGACAGCAATTTTGGGGTTTTTAAAATTCTGTCAATAACAAATGTTTATTGTGGACAATTTGAAAAATTAACAGAACATATTATTTATTTATTTGTAAATTAATACAGAACATTTTAAAGAAAACCCTAAATGGCCTAGAACCTCATAAATTGGAAAGAACAACTGCTAACATTTGGGGGCATTTTCTTTTTTTTACCATTAAAAAAACTGAAATATCATTAATTTACAATGTTGTGTTAGTTTCAGATGTATAGCAAAGTGATTCAGTTTTATATATATCTATATATATAGACATATATATGTCTATACACTATATATATATATATATACACTGTATATGTCTATACATATATATACACTGGAGGGATTTCTTTGAAGACTTTCTTGTATGTTTGTATCTCTGAGTGTTCATGTGTTTACGTGTACATATTCTTCTGCCCGGGTTTATCTTTTTCCCTCCGTTTACAATGCCATGAACATTGTTCACCCAGGTCCTTAAGTCATTCTCTGCATCATGGTTTTTAAGGGCTGCATAGTATTTCATTGTGTGATTATAGCATAACACAGTTATTCAGATCTCCATTTCTAGACATCTGAAGGTTTCCATTTTTTCCTTATATTATAATAAATGGTGCAACGCACATCTTAGCACATATTTTGGGAAGTGATTCTGATTGTTTTCTTAGAATGTGTTTCTGGAAGAGAATTAACGGCTCAAAAGGGTATGACTCTTTTAAAGACTCTTGAAACATGGAGCCCTGTGGCAGAGCAGAGTGGTTTCAGAGCCAAGAAAGAGTGTGGTCTTGGGTCCCAGATGGGGAGGAGTCATGGACCTCTGCCAGTCTCTTTTGTCTTTTCTCTCTGTCCCCACCTTTTCTTGCTACTGCCACGGTCTCTCACTAAGAGCTAAGTGCCTGATCTCATTAGATCTCCCAATGGAATAGAGTTGGCAGGCCAGGCTTGGTGAGCCTGTCTGGCCTGGGGTCACGCAGTGCTGAGTGAAAGACTTGCATCCAGCTCTTCGCCGCTGGTCACAGAGCCTCTTCTGCTATTATTTCCTTCTCCACTTTGTCTCTCCTTTCTCTCCTGCCTGGACATTGGGCTTGCTGCTGTAGCTCTATAGAAATTGGTTTGCCCTGGCCAACAGGGCTCAGGGCAAAGGGATCACTGACTGCTGTTCTATCCTGGAGTGAGGATCTGAAGGGGAAGCAGGTAGGTGCTCACAAGATGATAGGGGATTCCTGAGGGCGCAGCTCCAATTCTCCAAAGTCTCTGGGTAGTTTTTCCATATAGGGTAGGGTGAGATTATGGTTTAGGTGCTGAGGTGTTGGTTTTTTTTTTTGGTCTTGTCTTACACCTTTTATTATTTTTAAATTAAATTTATTTGACCATGCTGCACAACATGTGGGATCTTAGCTCCCAAATAAGGAGTTGAACCCATGCCCCCTGCATCTGAAACACACAGTCTTATCCACTGGACCACCAGGGAAGTCCCTAGATACTGGGTTTTTTAAAATTTACTTTATTATTGGCTGTGCTGGGTCTTCCTTGCTGCCCATCAGCTTTCTGTAGTTGTGGTGAGCAGAGGCTGCTCTCCAGTTTTGGTGCTCGGGCTTTTCCCTGTGGCGGCTTCTGTTGTTGCAAAGCACAGGCTCTGGAGCGCGCGGGCTTCAGTAGCTCCTGAGTACTGGCTCAGCAGTTGTGGTGCACGGGCTTGATTGTCCACGGCCTGCGGCATCTTCCTGGAACAGGGATCGAACCTGTGTCCTCTGCATTGGCAGGAGGATTCTTAACCACTGGACCACCGGGGAAGTCCAAATTGCTGAGTTTGACTCATTGTCCTCAGGCAGGGTCATTGAAACCAGTCCTGAGAGATAAACATCTCACTTTAAAGTCATCCCTTGGTCATCTGGGCTTTGAGTTGCTGAGAGAAGCAGAGACCCTCACCATCTTGGCTTAAGGTGTCCCTTGAGGTGACAAAGGCTGTTGGGATGTGCCTGAGACAGTTGCTATTCAGAGTGGGGCCCTTGGCATGGGAGCAGCTCTGAGTGGGTGGTCACAGGTGGTTTCTGTTTCAGCCGAATCTCCAGGGAGCTTCTCGCCATCAGCCGTGGCTCTTGCTGTGATCCTACCTGTTCTGGGGATTTTCATCATGGTGGGCATTTACATCATCTGGAAGCAAAGAAGGTCAAAAGGTAACTGAGTGGCAAGGGAGCCCAGACTGGCAGGAAATAGTACTGCAGACTCTCTAGGGAAACGCTGGGAGGATGCCAACAGAGATTCAACAGTTATCCATAGGTTGTCTGGGAGAAAACTGGTAAAGCCATGCTCTCGGACTCCACGTTGCAGAGAGGATCAATAGGAAGCTCCTGGGCAGGGCTGTGAATTCTCATTGTTAGAGAAATTAGCACATAACACATCATGCCAATCTTCCAATTAATTAAGAACTCCAGTTGTATCCACTGGATGAAACCCTTAATAGGCTTGCATTTCCTGGCTCTCAGGGTTGCAAAGGACTTTGAAAATCACATAATCCAACACTCTTTTCTGCATCTGATGGTTTGAAGACCCTCTAATCCTTTCTAATGGTCACACACTCATAGTGACAGGGAGCAAAATCCTGCTCAGGCCGCCTGTGGACAGCTCTGCTTGCTAGAAAAGCTGCTGCTGCTGCTAAGTCGCGTCAGTCATGTCCAACTCTGCGTGACCCCGTAGACGGCAGCCCACCAGGCTCCTCCATCCCCGGGATTCTCCAGGCAAGAACACTGGAGTGGGTGTTGGAAAAGACCCTTCCTTAAGCTGATGTCTCTCTCTCTCGCTTCCAGAGAGGCTTCTCTATGAACATGCAGTGGAGGTAGGTAAGTGTCCTGGGCTGAGTGGAGATGTTTCTTGTTTTGTTCATTTTTGTGTCCCCAGGACCCACTAATCTAAATTCTGGACCTGCAGATCCCAGCATCTGCTGTCCTTGGTGGTGACAGTAGTGGGGAGAGGGATCAGCACCTGTCATTTCCACCTTCTGATGACTCTTTCTTGTAATATCTTGCCTTCCAATGTGTTTGGCGATTTTGTCTGTGAACTCATGGCTTGATCTGATTCTGGGAGAGTCGTGTAGGTCTAACATAGGGGACATGTTTATCCATTCAACAAATAATTGATAATTCTCTGCTAAGTGGTTCAGACTATACCAGATGCTTGTGCCACGATGGTGAGTGAAAGGGGACACAGTCTTTGCCTTCTTGGAAGCTTTGATCCCGTCAGGGAGGCACACATGAATTTAATAGTGAGACAAATGCCACAGATTGAAGTTCTGAAGGCTGGAGAGATGGTCACTGGATGAAACTAACTGACTTCAGGGACAGAAGAGGACTTTCCAAAGGAAGTGATGTTTGGCCTGGAGGATGGACTGACATGGGGGAAGAGAGCACAGAAAGCCACCCGCAGCAGAACTTGAGAAAGAGATGTGGTGCCTGCATGAAGGGAAAGGTGGCAGCAGGTGACGCTGCAGAGGGAGCCAGGGACCAGCATGGAGGCCCTCGGGATCCCATGAAGGTCTTCATCTTTCTCCTTGGAGCAGTGGTGAAGCTGTGAATGGGATATCCTGACCAGAACTGTGCTTCCAGAAAGCTCTCTTCAGCTGCTGTGTTGAGAGGAGACCAGAGGGAGGAGACAGAATGTGAGGGCAATTTGGGCCACTCTTCCTGGCATCCTGATGGGAGGTGATGAGGGCCTGGATCAGAGAGGAGGAGGTGGAGATAGGGGAGGATATGTTTAAGAGCCCATAAACTCAGTTAGAAGCAGGGATCCTCAAGAAAATGGCATAGGATCTCATTTTCTGTTACTTTTCCTTCCTCTAGAAAATCTTCTCTCAGACCATGCAAAAGAAAAAGGTAATTATATGTATAACATAAGGGGCAGGGAACAGATGGCATATTTTTTCTCCTTCTACATAAATGCTGACAGTCACTTGTTAAATGTACAAATGTATATGTGTACACACATGCACACACTTCCCACACATATCTCCTCTGTTAGTATTCTTTCCACTATCAAGGGTTGTTAGCTATGGGTGAGGGGACGGCTGTGGTCAGAATGCATTGGTCCATTCTTTGGATTTTCCAGCAATTGCCTAAAAAGATCTATATACTATGTAAAAATATATTAAAATGGTATTATGGGGGACTTTCCTCGTGGTTCAGTGGTTAAGAATCTGAACTTCCAATGCAAGCGGCACAGATTTGATCCTTGGTTGGGGAACTAAGACCCTGCAGGCTGTGTGGTACAGGTCCCAATATTTTTTTAAAACAAGGTATTACAGGATGTATGAGAATTTCAAGGACCCATACAAACTTTGCGTTGACAGAGGTGGTGCGATACAGTGGAAGGATCATAGGTGCTGGAGTCAGCAGCAGCTGGTTCAGATCTGCCACTTACAGGCCTGGGTTGTCACTTTACTACTCTGAGGTTTGGTTTCCTCATCTGTAAAATTGTGATAATAAATCCTCTCACCTGATTGTTTTCAGTATTATCAAAGACAACTTAAAAAAAAAAACCCTCCTGTTACAATTGCTGAAACCTTTCTCTTATTACCATTTTGTCTTCATTAATTAAATGCTTGCTCTGGGCCACTGAGGGTAAAAGATAGAACCCTGGATTCAAAAAGCAGGTGGGACTCTGCCTTTTGAAAGTCTATCTGGGAAGACAAATCACTGTCTTCTAGCTCAGAAATGGCTCCACATGCAACGATTTCAGCGTCTCCTCCCTTCCCCCTTCTCATCTCCTCTGGGCTGGTTAAAGTGTGGGATGCAGCCTCGAGGATGCAATGACCATGCAATGACCATCCTGTCCTACAAGGGAAGGGACAGTGTGGGATAGGATGAGAGCCTCCAGCTAGGAGTCAGGCAGACTTGCGTGTGAATCCTGCCTCCTTGGCCACTCACTGCTGCTGCTGCTGCTAAGTCGCTTCAGTCGTGTCCGACTCTGTGCGACCCCATAGATGGCAGCCCACCAGGCTCCCCCGTCCCTGGGATTCTCCAGGCAAGGACCCTGGAGTGGGTTGCCATTTCCTTCTCCAATGTATGAAAGTGAAAAGTGAAAGGGAAGTTGCTCAGTTGTATCCGACTCTTCGCGACCCCATGGACTGCAGCCTACCAGGCTCCTCCGTCCATGGGATTTTCCAGGCAAGAGTACTGGAGTGGGGTGCCATTGCCTTCTCCGCCTTGGCCACTTACTAGCTGGATAATCTAGACAAATTTCTGTGTCCTTCTGAGCCCCAGGCCACCACTCTGTAAAATGGGAATAATCATATGCACCTCACATTGTTGAGAGGATTCAGGACCTACATCATAAGAACAGGACACAACGAATGGAGGCTGTTGGTAGTGAGAATGATAAAATAATGTCTTATTGGGAGGCTGTATCATATTCAGCTTCATTGCCCCAATGCCCCGGAGAAGGCAATT
>SJYC01070377.1:0-26037 GCA_006408675.1 Madoqua kirkii
ATATGCACCTCACATTGTTGAGAGGATTCAGGACCTACATCATAAGAACAGGACACAACGAATGGAGGCTGTTGGTAGTGAGAATGATAAAATAATGTCTTATTGGGAGGCTGTATCATATTCAGCTTCATTGCCCCAATGCCCCGGAGAAGGCAATTGCAACTCAGTCCAGTACTCTTGCCTGGAAACTCCCATGGATGGAGGAGGCTGGTGGGCTGCAGTCCATGGCGTCACGAAGAGTTGGACACTTACTGAGTGACTTCACTTTCACTTTTCACTTTCATACATTGGAGAAGGAAATGGCAACCCACTCCAGTGTTCTTGCCTGGAGAATCCCAGGGACGGGGGAGCCTGGTGGGCTGCCGTCTATGGGGTCGCACAGAGTCGGACATGACTGAAGCGACTTAGCAGCAGTAGCAGCAGCAGCCCCAATGCCCAGCACCTAATGCATGCCCAGCCCTTGGCACAGGGCCTGACAGTAAACTCAGATGGATCACTTCAACTCTGTGGTGGGGCCAGTGCTGAGAGGAAACGTGGGCGGGCGACCTTTCCAATGAAGCTGAAGGTACTGCCCCAAAGCACAGAAGCATATGCACATGTCCCAGACCTCCTGGGGTCACAGTTCTTCAGGGACGGCCACTGTAGAGAATAATAGAACACGTCAGTAAGTGGACAATGGGCCTTCAGCTAGTTTTACGCCATAGATATGTTGGCATAGCATAGTGTGTGCATGTTCAGTCATGGCTGACGCTGTAACGCCACGGACTCTGGCCCGCCAGGCTCATCTGTCCCAGGAATTCTCCAGGAAAGAATACTGGAGTGGGTAGCCATTCCCTTCTCCAGGGGATCTTCCTGATCCACAGATCAAACCCAGGTCTCCTGCATTCCAGGCAGATTCTTTACCATCTGAGCCACCAGGGAAGCCCAACAGTTATAAAAGAGCAGCAAGGCACACGCTCATGGACACGGGTTAAAGACATATGGAAAAATTCACACAGACAGCGAAAGGAAACCAGCCAAAGGGAAGTGAAGAGGAACCAGAGTCAGGGTAGTCCAGGTCATCTGGAAAGTGGAACTGGCCCCAGCGAATTTCACATCTGCCCTTGGGGAGATGTGACTGGACTGGGGGCTGATGGGATCGTCATCATCTTTTCCACCGGGGGCGGGAGGGTGGCGTGATGAGCCCTCCTGCTCACTTGTGCTTCTTTCTCTGTTTTCTAGGACGACTCCATAAAGCCCTCAGTAAGTTCTGCTTCTCATCTGTGCTCCAAACCTTCTGCAGACATCTTTGTTTTAGGATGAGTGTCCCAGATTCACCTCTTGGGGCAGAAGAGACGGGGCAAGGGTACTTAAAGCATATGGGTTGGGCATTTTTGGGCTTCATAAAGGCCCCTTTTTTTTTTTTCTCAAATATTCCCTGCTCCTGTTTCCTGCACAATTGTTATCTGGTCTCTAAAAAGGACATGTTTTAGCAAGAAGAGAGGTACCTCCTACAGGTGAAGTCATCAGGAAGTCACTTCTACCACTCAGGCATGACATTCGGTTAGGTGGACTCCAAGGTAGATGGATCCTCATTCAACTGAATATATGGAGAAGTGCTTCTCTACCCTTTCATGTATGAGAACCTCGTTATAACAACTACCCCAAATCCTCAAACACGTTGACGTATCTATATGATTTCACACTGAGAAAATATGCATTAGAAAATCTAATGGAAATTCAGTAACAGTTTTAAATGAATCTTTTATTTTTCTCCCACAATATTGCATACATTTATGTGAGATGTGTTGCACATTCAGTCCGCAGGACATTTTGGCTCCCATAGGAACTTGCTGATCCTCTGCATTATCACTGGGGACCCGGGCTGGTAGTCATTGCTGTTGAAACACCGTCGTGGGGGAAGGATCTGCTCTAGGAGTGTGAAAAATTCACACAGACAGCGAAAGGAAACCAGCCAAAGGGAAGTGAAGAGGAACCAGAGTCAGGGTAGTCCAGGTCATCTGGAAAGTGGAACTGGCCCCAGCGAATTTCACATCTGCCCTTGGGGAGATGTGACTGGACTGGGGGCTGATGGGATCGTCATCATCTTTTCCACCGGGGGCGGGAGGGTGGCGTGATGAGCCCTCCTGCTCACTTGTGCTTCTTTCTCTGTTTTCTAGGACGACTCCATAAAGCCCTCAGTAAGTTCTGCTTCTCATCTGTGCTCCAAACCTTCTGCAGACATCTTTGTTTTAGGATGAGTGTCCCAGATTCACCTCTTGGGGCAGAAGAGACGGGGCAAGGGTACTTAAAGCATATGGGTTGGGCATTTTTGGGCTTCATAAAGGCCCCTTTTTTTTTTTTCTCAAATATTCCCTGCTCCTGTTTCCTGCACAATTGTTATCTGGTCTCTAAAAAGGACATGTTTTAGCAAGAAGAGAGGTACCTCCTACAGGTGAAGTCATCAGGAAGTCACTTCTACCACTCAGGCATGACATTCGGTTAGGTGGACTCCAAGGTAGATGGATCCTCATTCAACTGAATATATGGAGAAGTGCTTCTCTACCCTTTCATGTATGAGAACCTCGTTATAACAACTACCCCAAATCCTCAAACACGTTGACGTATCTATATGATTTCACACTGAGAAAATATGCATTAGAAAATCTAATGGAAATTCAGTAACAGTTTTAAATGAATCTTTTATTTTTCTCCCACAATATTGCATACATTTATGTGAGATGTGTTGCACATTCAGTCTGCAGGACATTTTGGCTCCCATAGGAACTTGCTGATCCTCTGCATTATCACTGGGGACCCGGGCTGGTAGTCATTGCTGTTGAAACACCGTCGTGGGGGAAGGATCTGCTCTAGGAGTGTGGTTGGGATGGGACTGGAGCATCACAGGCATGTAGAAGCCCTCATTCTGATCTGTCAAATTCTTTTAATTTTCTAGAGAAACTCCGGAAAGAACTGAGTAAGTACCCTTGCTCTTATAACTTCCGTAACATCTTCTTTCCTGTTGATTCTGTTTCCAGTGAAATCTCATTCTCCGTGTTTCTTCTTTTGTAGAGTTAAAAAGAGCTGCAGCAAACTCAGGTGAGATTCACTTTCCCCATCCAGCGCCCCCTCATCCTTCCACCATTCCCCATCCCCACGCTGTATCAGAGTCTCCATTTATTTCTCTGTCACGTTAACAATGCCTTTTCCCCCCTATCTTTCAGGCTGGAAAAGGGCCCGGCTGCACTTTGGTAAGCTACACCTGTCAGATGGATCCACAGTTGGGAGCCCATGACTCTGTTCCTTTGGAAGGCACACTGTAATTTTAACAAATTTTAAGTCTAATCTGTTTACCTGTTAATCAAATTTTGAAAATCTTTGATTTTGGGAGGATCAAATTTAGATTTAGAAAGTCTCCTTTCTTTTAAAACACTGATAAATATTTGGCCTACTCTTCTTACGAGTATTCTATGATTTTTGAGATCTTTCTAAAATTTGAACTTTATCTCTGTGACTTGTCTGCCCCTGTCCTATTCTGGCTACTTTTCAATTTGTGGGGACTTCTTGCTATATTAACCCTTGGTCGTATTTTTCACACAGTATGTTTCTGAGTTTTCCATTTGCATGTTAATGTCCTCGATGTATTTTTTTTGAAGCATGAGTGTTTTATTTTTCTGTAGTCAAATCTGTGTATTCATCTTTTCCTGTGTAGTTTCTCCTGCGCTTTCAGGTTGAGCAGTCCTTCTTTTCCCACTATTGGACAGCTAGTCAGTGCTCCTGTCTCTTTCCACTGCCACATCCTTCTTTCTCTGAAGATCCGCATCCTTGGTGAGTGGTGATTCTCAGAGAAGAGAATGAGTTGGGCAGAAGCCCCAGCAATGTAGACTACAAAAAGGTTTTATCATTTTATTTGAAAAGATTTGCACATCTCTTCAATTTTTTTTCTAAGATCACATTTTTTTGTTGCTGTTTGAATGAGACCTGTTATTTTCACTGCTTTTCTGCCCTTCCTGCGTTTTCCAAGATGCTCATCCTCCTTCCTTTCAGAAGGTTTTTGTTTAGGCGGGAACAATAGAATCCAAGGGTCGGCCCACACCTGTATTGACATTCTGGGAACTCACAAACCCTTTTCACTCTCCTAGTCTGATTCATTTCCACTACTTGACTGAGTGTGCATTTTGTGGATTTAACTCTACAAAATGAGCCTGTTTTTTGACTTGGGGAAGGAAGGAGATTCATTGTCACCCTCATAATCCATAATTTTAAGGAAGTTATCTCTCTACATTAACATTTTAAGATGATGACTATAAGCAATAATTTTAGTTAAGAAAATGAGCATCACACACTCATTATCTAGTGCATTAGCTCATCAAATCTGCACAACAGCTCTCCAGCATCGGTGCGGCTATTACCCCACTTTACAGATGTAGGTTTAGAGATGAATAACAAGCCCAGTATCACATAACTAGCATAAGACAGAGCTGGGGCTCCAATATGCTATCACGCTACTGGTCTAACATCAAAACGTGTTTATTATCATATGTGAGAGTCCTTTGGACCAGCAAAGACAAAGGCAGTATTTCTTAAGGATTAAGACAGCTTCACAGAGAGATGAGAAATGTTTCCCTTTTTTACTTAATCCACTAGTAGATGTAGGAGACTGGATAACATATTTTTTTCAGTTCCAGGACATGTGGGGATGAGGACACTATGGTTACAGACCTAGAGATGATTATTTCCTCCACAGCTACTCAGAGGTTGCTGGAGACTTAGCTTCCTAAAACCTCACCTCTCTGTGACTCTCTGCAGTGACTGTGACCCTGGACCCAGACACAGCGCATCCCAAACTCATCCTGTCTGAGGACCGCAAGTGTGTGAAGCTTGGAGATGCAAGGCAACCCGTGCCCGACAATCCTGAGCGATTTGACTTCGTTGTCAGTGTCCTGGGCTCCGAGTACTTCATAGCTGGCTGTCACTACTGGGAGGTGTCTGTGGCAGACAAGACCAAATGGGCCCTGGGGGTGTGTAGTGAGTCAGTGAGCAGGAAGGGGAAGGTCACCGCCTCACCTGCCAACGGACACTGGCTCCTGCGACAGAATCAAGGGAACGAGTACGAGGCCCTCACATCCCCGCAGACCTCCTTCCGCCTGAAAGAGCCCCTGAGGTGTGTGGGGATTTTTCTGGACTATGAAGCAGGAGTCATCTCCTTCTACAATGTGACCAACCAGTCCCACATCTTTACTTTCACCCACAGTTTCTCCGGTCCCCTCCGCCCTTTCTTTGAACCATGCCTTCACGATGGAGGGAAAAACATGGCACCTCTAATTATCTGTTCTGAACTCCAGAAACCAGAGGAATCAACTGTCCCCAACACAGAAGAAAAAGGCCAGGCTAATGGAGATGTGGCCCTGCAGGTGGACCCTTTCATGCTCCCTGCTCAGGCATCAGAGCTCGTCCCACTCAGAGATATGATCCTGTCCTGGTCCTCTGACCTTGGCCCAGCCCTTCAGGGGCTCAAGGTTCCTTCTTTTTAGGATGGGCCTCATCACCTGATTCTCAGACTCTCTAGCCCAGTGCCCTGGACTTCAGTCTCCTGGTCCAGTGATTCTGGACCATCTCCTCTCCTTTCACTCAACCCAAACCCCTTTATGGTTTCTCTTGCACCTCTTTCTCCCAGGACTCAGTTTTAGAATTTCTGGGAACTTGAAGTTTCCATTGCCCTGGAAGAATTCTTGAAAACCAAATGAACAATCAGATTAGGTTTAGGTGATGGTGTGGAATGTGTGCCACTGAGATATAGGGACTCTCTACTCAAGGAGCTTCTTAAAAGCCTTCATCCTGCCTCATCCTGCACTCAGGCTTGTAGTTATGAAGTTAGGATGCCCAGTCCTGACTTATTTATAACATCAAGAATTGCTTTTCTCCTTTTCTCAGTTCAGGCCTCTAACCTCCAAGGACAGCTTTTTAAAAGTAAACTTTTTTTGGATCACACAGTCTTCATTCTTTCTTCTGGAATATAGAGCAGAGGACCAGAGGGATTAAAAAAAAGTCACTGTTTTCTGTTTCCTTGATGCTATCTACAACATAGTTTGGTGACATGCAGAACTAATATGTGGATGTGTTAAGTCACTCAGTCGTGTCCGACTCTTTGCGACCCTATAGACTGCAGCCCACCAGACTCTTCCGTCCATGGGATTTTCCAGGCAAGAATACTAGAGTGGGTTGCCATGACCTCCTCCAGGAAATCTTCCCAATCCAGAGATGGAACGTAGGTCACCTGCATTACAGGCAGATTCTTTACCATTTAAGCCACAAGAGAATATTTTCAAAGCTAACTTAGTGATAGTCAGGTGTAGGGACTTTAAACGTGGTAGCCGTAATCTTAATTTTGAAAAACCTAAGGATCACCGTCAGGAAGATAGGAAGCAAGGCTTCATACAGAGTAGCCCAGCTGTGTGTGGCCTTGAAAAGGCAGCTGTGGGTGAGGCCCTGTGTTACACTTATCCTTTTGAATCCCCTCTGAGATTCAGAGAGGAATTTTTTGTTTGCTTTTGTACAGTCTTTAAATAAAAGCTTGGTATTTGTCATTTGGCATGCTCTTATTTTCACTGGGAATGAGAAGTTGTGGGGAAAGGCTTTGGGCTGATAAGCAAAAGGCACATTACAGGACTGCTTTTGAAGAGCCTTGATTCCACCCATGCGCGCTTAACCACAGTTAAAAATAAAGCCACAGTTTTATTTCTGAGTCTGCCTTCTCAGTATTTCATTTATATCCATTTATAAAGTCGTAGTGGATGTGGGCAATTTATATTTCACTCATCCATATGTAGTTTCAAACTTAATTTGTGACTATCCCTGTCTTAAAATGGATTCACATTGTTCACACTGGTTGCACCCAAGAAAACTTACCAACAGGAAAGAGAACTGACATTTGTGGTGGCAGAAGTATTACATACGTTAACTCATTTAATTCTTACAGTCATTCAGCCAGGGATTTTACAGGGGAAGGAAATAATGCAAGGTGGTAGAACTGGGTTTATAAATCTAGTGTATCTGTCTCTGAAGACAATACTTTTTTCTCTTTGCACTGAAATACCTTGAAGATGTGAGAGGCTTGTAGAATTTTAGCCTATATATTTGATAAGATTTTTAAAAAATTAGACCTGAAAGAAAAAAATCTTAATCCTGTATAGTGGTCTTGTTGTGTCTGAATCAATGAACAAAAGTCAAGTTTAACTAAGTAGCACTCAGAAAAATCCCTGTGCAGGGACTTCGGGAAACTGGAGGTGGCTCCTTGGCCAGGCAATGTTTAGCTTCTCCGATAAAGGTATCGGATTAGTTGATCTTTCAACTCCCTTTCAGGGAGAGGCATAAATTAGGAGTATGGAATTAACAGATATAAACTAGTATCCATAAAATAGATAAGCAACATGTATTTACTGTAACGCACAGGCAATTACACACAATATCTTGAAATAACCTATCATGGAATATAATCTGTAAACAACTAGCCCTTTATCACTATGGTACACACCTCAAACTAACACAATATTGTAAATCAACTATACTGCATAATAAATAAATAGACTTCTTTCCAGTTCCCAAATCCTTTGACTTTAAACTATAAACCTCCAGTGAGGTGTGGGATTCTGGATTTGGGGGATGTCTACAGGACCACCAAGGGTGTCAAAGTTAGAGTGAAGAAGAAATTCTGAATTCGTGACCCCTAGGAGATCATGTTGCACTCATCTCACATGCTAGTAAAGTAATGCTCAAAATTCTCCAAGCCAGGCTTCAGCAATACGTGAACCGTGAACTTCCTGATGTTCAAGCTGGTTTTAGAAAAGGCAGAGGAACCAGAGATCAAATTGCCAACATCCGCTGGATCATGGAAAAAGCAAGAGAGACAGTCTTTAAATAAAAGCTTGGTATTTGTCATTTGGCATGCTCTTATTTTCACTGGGAATGAGAAGTTGTGGGGAAAGGCTTTGGGCTGATAAGCAAAAGGCACATTACAGGACTGCTTTTGAAGAGCCTTGATTCCACCCATGCGCGCTTAACCACAGTTAAAAATAAAGCCACAGTTTTATTTCTGAGTCTGCCTTCTCAGTATTTCATTTATATCCATTTATAAAGTCGTAGTGGATGTGGGCAATTTATATTTCACTCATCCATATGTAGTTTCAAACTTAATTTGTGACTATCCCTGTCTTAAAATGGATTCACATTGTTCACACTGGTTGCACCCAAGAAAACTTACCAACAGGAAAGAGAACTGACATTTGTGGTGGCAGAAGTATTACATACGTTAACTCATTTAATTCTTACAGTCATTCAGCCAGGGATTTTACAGGGGAAGGAAATAATGCAAGGTGGTAGAACTGGGTTTATAAATCTAGTGTATCTGTCTCTGAAGACAATACTTTTTTGTCTTTGCACTGAAATACCTTGAAGATGTGAGAGGCTTGTAGAATTTTAGCCTATATATTTGATAAGATTTTTAAAAAATTAGACCTGAAAGAAAAAAATCTTAATCCTGTATAGTGGTCTTGTTGTGTCTGAATCAATGAACAAAAGTCAAGTTTAACTAAGTAGCACTCAGAAAAATCCCTGTGCAGGGACTTCGGGAAACTGGAGGTGGCTCCTTGGCCAGGCAATGTTTAGCTTCTCCGATAAAGGTATCGGATTAGTTGATCTTTCAACTCCCTTTCAGGGAGAGGCATAAATTAGGAGTATGGAATTAACAGATATAAACTAGTATCCATAAAATAGATAAGCAACATGTATTTACTGTAACGCACAGGCAATTACACACAATATCTTGAAATAACCTATCATGGAATATAATCTGTAAACAACTAGCCCTTTATCACTATGGTACACACCTCAAACTAACACAATATTGTAAATCAACTATACTGCATAATAAATAAATAGACTTCTTTCCAGTTCCCAAATCCTTTGACTTTAAACTATAAACCTCCAGTGAGGTGTGGGATTCTGGATTTGGGGGATGTCTACAGGACCACCAAGGGTGTCAAAGTTAGAGTGAAGAAGAAATTCTGAATTCGTGACCCCTAGGAGATCATGTTGCACTCATCTCACATGCTAGTAAAGTAATGCTCAAAATTCTCCAAGCCAGGCTTCAGCAATACGTGAACCGTGAACTTCCTGATGTTCAAGCTGGTTTTAGAAAAGGCAGAGGAACCAGAGATCAAATTGCCAACATCCGCTGGATCATGGAAAAAGCAAGAGAGTTCCAGAAAAACATCTACTTCTGCTTTATTGACTATGCCAAAGACTTTGACTGTGTGGATCACAATAAACTGTGGAAAATTCTGAAAGAGATGGGAATACCAGACCACCTAACCTACCTTTTAAGAAATCTGTATGCAGGTCAGGAAGCAACAGTTAGAACTGGACATGGAACAACAGACTGGTTCCAAATAGGAATAGGAGTATGTCAAGGCTGTATATTGTCACCCTGCTTATTTAACTTATATGCAGGGTACATCATAAGAAATGCTGGACTGGAAGAAACACAAGCTGGAATCAAGATTGCCAGGAGACATATCAATAACCTCAGATATGCAGATGACACCACCCTTATGGCAGAAAGTGAAGAGAAACTAAAAAGCCTCTTGATGAAAGTGAAAGAGGAGAGTGAAAAACTTGGCTTAAAGCTCAACATTCAGAAAACGAAGATGATGGCATCCGGTCCCATCACTTCATGGGAAATAGATGGGGAAACAGTGGAAACAGTGTCAGACTTTATTTTGGGGGGCTCCAAAATCACTGCAGATGGTGACTGCAGCCATGAAATTAAAAGACGCTTACTCCTTGGAAGAAAAGTTATGACCAACCTAGACAGTATATTCAAAAGCAGAGACATTACTTTGCCAACTAAGGTTGGTCTAGTCAAGGCTATGGTTTTTCCTGTGGTCACGTATGGATGTGAGAGTTGGACTGTGAAGAAGGCTAAGTGCGGAAGAATTGATGCTTTTGAACTGTGGTGTTGGAGAAGACTCTTGAGAGTCCCTTGGACTGCAAGGAGATCCAACCAGTCCATTCTAAAAGAGATCAGCCCTGGGATTTCTTTGGAAGGAATGATGCTGAAGCTGAAACTCCAGTCCTTTGGCCACCTCATGCGAAGAGTTGACTCATTGGAAAAGACTGTGATGCTGGGAAGGATTGGAGGCAGGAGGAGAAGGGGACGACAGAGGATGAGATGGCTGGATGGCATCACGGACTCGATGGACATGAGTCTGAGTGAACTCCGAGAGATGGTGATGGACAGGGAGGCCCGGCGTGCTGCAATCCACGGGGTCGCGAAGAGTCGGACACGACTGAGCGACTGAACTGAATTGAACTGAGGAGATCCTGTAGGTTAGCGCTACATAGCCTACTACTTACCACACTGGTGACCCGCACTTTGGGCTTTTAAGGCCGGAGCGCAGCAGGAAGCCCTCGATCTTAGAGGAAATCCAATCTCCACCACTAAATTCTAAACTTCTCAAATTTCTTCTCCGAGCCTATTATCTTCCACAGGACTACAGCTCCCAGCAGGCCACGCCAGGGATTCTAGCGTTGTGGCAGCCAGTAGCAAGGAAAGGGAATCCTCAGGAACCAATCCTGAAGAGGTAGGGCGGATCCTTTCCGGGTTCCGGTTCCGGCTCCGCCCCCCGGCTCAGTGAGGCGGTACTGTTCCAGACCGAGAGACGCTGGAGCTAGGTGGGTTGGGGTCGGGCCCGAGGTCGCGGTGGGGAGGTGCTAGTGGCTTCGCGGGGAACTCTCAGCTTAGTCCCTTTCCTGTCACCTGGCAGCGGGGGCTGTGGCTTTGTTCCGCGGACCCACTGGGGAACAAACGGGGCCCTGTGGTCCCTCGTCCCAACTCCTGGCCCCTTCCCCCGGCCTGCACGGCCGGCGTCTGGCTCCAAGCCCCTGCCTTCCGCCCTTCTGTTGGCCTTTGAGTACCCAGTCCCGCTGCCACTGACCGTATCTTTGGGGTCAGCTTCTCCTTCTCTCCCACCCCTCCGGCCCCACGCCCGCCCTGCAGCTCTGAACTTAGCTCCTCTACAACGCTCGAACCTCAGACTCCGCCGGGCTGCACACAACCCAGGCTCTTGGGTCGGGTTCCCACCCTGACCAGTCTCCTCGGACCCCCTGACTCTCTTGGACCTCTTCTCTCTCTGACTCCTTATCCATCCCCTCACCCCCGTTCAGTTCGCAGTGCTTTCACACATTTCCCCTGATATTTCCAGGCTCCCCTCTTTCCTCCCTCCCTCCAAGTCTTGACTTGACCCTAAAAGCTCCTAGACCACTTTCCAGCTTGGTCCCTTCCATCTAACCCAGGCCTTTGGCCTTCAACATCTCTGATCACCAGCCCCATCTTCTTGGCTCTTAGTTGTTAGATCTGGATCCTTTCCCACACCTTCTCAGTCCCTTCCACCTATGGCCCTCCTTGTACCTCTGGGCCTCCTGGGAAGACAAACCCCATGAGTCCCTTTCTCCCCAGATCTCTGAAATGTGATACGGAAATGCTTCTTTACCTGTCACTGTCATCTTAGTAGATGGTGGGTTCTCCATCTCTGTTAGTCTTGCTCATCCATCCTGCAAGTCCTAACTCAAAGACTACCTTTTCCATGAAGCTGCTTTTCCCTGAACTCTTCAGGGAGATACGCCTGTGTCATCAGAACTCCCATGGGACTGTATTTATTACTGGTGTAGCGCTTAAAAGCACTGGCTTTGGAGCAATGGGCATGGCTTCCAGTTCTGCCACTCATTTGCTGTGTGCCCTTGGGTGAATTACAAGCTTCCTGCTTCTCTTGGAACTTAGCCTTCTACAGGTGTATGCCAGTTTCTGGAGTTAGTGGCCCATGACACTGCACTGTACCATAAAGTTTTTTAGGGTGGTGACTATAGTCTGAAGCCTTCTTATTCAACCCAGCATTCAGCTCTGGGAAGAGTCAGAGCTTGGTATATTGTGGATTCTCAGTATAGTGGGATTGGCAATGAGTGGAGGCCGTGTAGCTCGTTGCATAGAGAGATATTGGAGCCCCAGTCGGGATGGACAGGAGTAGGAGGTAAATTAAGGTCATATCCATTCACTCATACTTAAAAATTTTTGAGCACAAGGCCTGGTGCTGGAGACATTACCAAAATGACCAGTCCCTGCCCACAAACTGCTTATAAACTAAGAGTGGGAACAGACTTGTAAACAGATAATTGCAAAACACCATAAATGCCAGTACAAGACTCCGTGAGTGCATAAAGGAGGGAGTGAGCAGGAATTAAGAGATTGCTAAGGAATCGCGGGTGAGAATAGACACAAGTAAGATGAAATGGGTTGTGGAGACAGGCCTGGTCTTCATTCAGTTTATTCAGCAAATATTTATTAAGGGTCTACTGTGTATGACTGCCACTACTCAAGGAGTGTGGTTTACATTAATGAATAAAGCAAAGAACCTGGCCCTAATGGGACTTATGTTTTGCAAGGGGAAGGCTTATACTAAATAATAGACATAAAGAACAGATCATTAGAAGGTGAGAAATGCTATCGGGCAAGGGGGAACTGAGTGTGGGGGAAGGGGTTATAATTTTTGTTTTTAACTTTTTGTTTTGGAGGGGTTGTAATTTTTGAAGGGATGGTCAGAAAATAGTGACTAAGTATCAAGGAATAGTTTCTGAGTTTTTTTTTTTGTAGTTTTGAATGTGAAGCAGCCTTTTTTTAAAAAAACATTACTTAACCTAGATTCTTGAAAAAAAAACACTCTTAACGGAGATTGGTAGAATATAGTTTGCTTTCTTTCTTTTGTTTGAAATAAAGGTGTGTTAGGATACAGCCACACCCAGTCATTTACGGATTTTCTATGCCTGCTTTTATGATACAACGGCGGAGTCGAGTAGTTGCAACAGAGATCCTGTGACCCCAAATATTTACTAAATATATATTCTCTGGTCCTTTACAGAAGTTTACTGACCATCCCCCCCACCCCACTCCTTAAAGGTTTAACGTATTGTCCATATTTCACATTTTAGATTATATACACTGTACCATTTTTTAATTGAATTTTTTCCTTTCCTAACAAGATCATGTAAGGAATCTTTCATTCTTGCCTTCTTTACAGGGCTAGCATATCGTGTCTTCAGCAGTGAATCGCAGCTGTCATGTACTGAGTGACTAGCACGTGCCACACTTCACACTGAGCATATGATAGGCATTTCCTCTAACAGTCCTGCTGTGTCAGTTGGTATCACAATTTCAGTGATACAGGAGTTGAGGCTCAGAGTGGTTGAGTACTTTGCAGAGTTGTAAAGACAGTGTATGTCACCATTGGGATGCAGCCCTAAATGTGGTCGTGTCTCTTCCATTATTGTTTGTTGTTGTTTTCCGCAAAGGGTGAGGAATTACCAGTCTTTGACTCACCGTCATCAGTATCCCATCATAGCCTGGGCTCGCCTCCCTCATCCCCTTGTTCATGTCACTCTGCGGTATTTCCACCAGTCCACTCTGCCTTTTGAAATGCCATTATTCCCTCAAGGTTCCAAGGAAACACCATTCTCCTCTCGTCAGTCTTTCTCCCCCTCATTTGCTGTCTGCATTTGTAGGGACCCTACAGGAGTCTGTGCGGCTCATATCTACTGACATATGCACAAATAGGCCCCGTGCTGGGCACTGTGCGGGGGAGAGGGGGCTGGGGGCCAGTGTGTGCCTGTGAGACTGTGTAGTGTGCGAGTACAGCTGGCTGTGTGTATGGTGTGTGGTTCTGCGTATGGGAGAGCTGTGTATGGTGTGTGTGATTGGTACGTGTGTGGCTGTGTACGTGTGACTGCATGATATGCATGTGTGTTGTAAGAGTGACTGTGTGTGTGGTGTGAGACTGTGTGTGTAGGCACTGCTCTCTGGGATGTGTGAGTGGAAGTGGGCACTGCCCAGGCAGAACAGACACAGTGCAGGCCCTGCAGTGGATCTTGGAGGACCCAGATGTCACCCTTTGTTTGTTAGACTGTGGTGAGATGAGGAAGGGAGGGTGGCAGAGCACTTCAGAGGATACAGAGCTGGGCCTTGTGAGTGGGTGGGAGAGCCTCAGGACTTAGAGGCTCTGTTATTTTCAGTTTGAAAGCAGGCAGATAAGAGGGATACTTGTAAGGAAGGTTTTTCAGAAAAGGTTAAACAGAAGGGGAATTTCAGTTAACTTAGTTAGAAAAATCAAACTCACCCCCTAATGGAAGGCCCTGTACTTGCAGGTGAATCAGTCTAGACTGTCATGGTTTAGTGTGGTAGTAAGATAAGTGACATTATGCAAATTTCACAAATAACATCTTTTGAAGGTGGACAAAGCTGGGGGCCTTCCTTTTGCTGTGGTGGGTAACTTGACATTCTGGAGGTTTGTCACTTGAAAGTTAGTAAAGGCATTCTTCCAAGTGTTCCAGTTAACAGAATGAAATGGTTCTTTCTATAGGGATCGTGTACTGGGACAGAATCAACCCAGGACAGAAGATTCGCTGGGGGCTGGCCTGACCCATGGCATAAAGGTGTTGGCCATTTGTGTTCATTCTCAGGGTTCAGAGATGGGCAGTGAGAAGGAGCAGAGCCCAGAACAGCACCTGCCCGAGGAAGGGGAACGGGGTAACAAGCCATGGAGAGTGGATGACTCCAGGGTACTGGATGGGGAGAAAGAGCCCGGGCAGGCAAGCCCGTCGGAGGGGCCACAAGGGCCCCATCCAGAAGAGCCAACGCAGGAAGTGGCTGTCTCTGCTGCAGAGCCAGAGGACCTCTCTGCTCATCGGAGGCCCGAGGTGGATGAGAAGCCCTTTGTATGTGTCCAGTGTGGCAAAACCTTCAACAACACCTCCAACCTGAGGACACACCAGCGCATCCACACGGGCGAGAAGCCTTACCAGTGCTCCGAGTGTGGTAAGAGCTTCTCCAGAAGCTCCAACCGGATCCGGCACGAGCGCATCCACCTGGAGGAGAAGCAGTACAAGTGCCCCAACTGCGAGCAGAGCTTCCGGCGGCACGCGGACCTCACCACGCACCAGCAGGACCACCTGGGCCGGCGGCCCTTCCGCTGCGACCTCTGTGGCAAGAGCTTCGGCCAGAGCGCGGCGCTGGCCGTGCACTACCGGACCCACCTGGAGCCCGCGCCCTACATCTGCTGCGAGTGCGGAAAGAGCTTTAGCAACAGCTCCAGCTTCGGCGTGCACCACCGCACCCACACGGGCGAGCGGCCCTACGAGTGCTCTGAGTGCGGGCGGACCTTCAGCGACATCTCCAACTTCGGGGCGCACCAGCGGACCCACAGGGGCGAGAAGCCCTACCGGTGCACCGCGTGCGGGAAGCACTTCTCCCGCAGCTCCAACCTCATCCGCCACCAGAAAACACATCGGGGGGAGCAGGCCGGAGAGAGTCCAGCTGAAGAGGCCGAGGGAGCGAGGACAGGGCAAGGGGCCCCAGCCTAGCGCAGAAGGGTCTTTAGGAGCCGCTGCTGCCCCCTTGACCTCAAGCCCTTCTCCCACTTTAGGGAAGGGTTTTCTGTTACCTCTGAAGCCAGGATCTCCAGAAAGTCAGAGAAGGGACTCTGAGTAAAAATCTTTACATTTTTCCAGGCCAATTTCTTGTGGTAGATAGTCAGAGGGCTCTATCTTAGTTTCATCTCCTTGGGTTGAAAGAGAAATAGGGTAGGCTTAGTACTTGCTTATATCATTAGGGTGACCTTCCCTGGCCTTAAGGAAGTACCTGTGAGATAAGCATCGCTGTCTGGAGGGCCTCTGTATTGTATATGGACTGCTTGAGCTTAGGGTGCACTGCAGGGCTCCACTGACTCCACCCACTGTGCCTCAGATGCACAGGGAGGAAGGGGCTTCCCAGGCCTGGAGAAGAGGTCTGAGGTCCTGCTTTAGGAATGAAAGGGAAACCCTCAAGGAGCCATGATCCAGGGACCTTCCCATTCCCTCAGGTGTGTGACTTGTCACCCCCAGCCCAGCGTGCATCTGTTTCCCCAGGATTCACAGTAAAACCCTTTAATGAAAAGGGCCTGTGTACTTATTTGGGGGCATCAAAGAGGTGGGGAGATGGTCACACTGCCACCACTCTGGAAGGGAGTTGAATTTCAAGAAAGAATGGGCGACTGCTCTGAAAAGCGAAAGGAAGCAGCTGACTGAGGTCTGTGAGGAGGAAGGGGAGAGGGGGGGTAGTAGTAATTGAGCCTCTGCTGTGTGCCCTAGATGCCACAGGTCACATTCCCATTCTTCATTTAGTGTTGCAGCAGCCTGCAGGGACGTGTGTGGAGGTAACAAGTGAGGAGAGGCGAAATCGCCTGCTGTGGTCACATGATAGGAATGCTGGTAGAGCCGGGGTTCACACCTGGGCCCCCCTTGTTTCTGAGCTGATGCTCTTTCACTGCATTCGCCTTGCTGGATTCGAAGGAGGAGCCACTTAGGGAGCTGGCCTGGGGCCAGCTGATTTCCTGGAAGCGGGAGCTAGCGCACAGCCTCTTGAGACAGTCCTGGACCCTTTGCTCTGTGGGACGTCAGTGCCAAGCATGAGAACCTTTTCAACTTTAGATTGATAATTGGTTGACACTATTCTGTGCCTAGGAAATAGGACAGTAACTTGGAATAGGGGCTGAGGGGTGGAACAAGATGAACCTAGAGAGAGAGTCTTTGCCCTTAGTAGCAGCAGTTTCATTCCTAAGGTTGGGACAGCTTGGTAGAGGTCAGGCCTGGCTTCCTGCCCTTCTGAAGGCCTGGCTCCATGTGGCAAGTTTTCAGTTTTCTGCATTAAAGTTTATAGAGTTCACCCAGATTTCCTCCAACAAATCCAAAAGACTCCCTTTCTGACCACTCTGAGGTTCTGTTCTTCCAGAGTGAGAGGCCCTCTTCATCTGTCACTAGCTGGCAGAATGTGCCTGGCACAGCTGGTGACCTGACCTGCTACAACGAGATCCTGCCAACCACCCAGGAGGGGATGTGCCTTTATTTTTTTCTTACCGTAAAACATGACTTCCAAATAATTCCCTAATATTTGTAGTGTCCTTTTTAGTTTACCAAGCACTTTTATTTCATATACATTTTCTTGCTCCTTAAAACTCTTCATACAAAGCATTTTAAACATATAGTCACCCAACTGGTATGTATAACTTGCTCCCTAATAATAGAAGCTGCCAGGGACTTCCTGGCTGTACAGTGGTTTAAGATTGCCTCCACGGCAGGGGCTGCGGGTTTGATCCTGGCTGGGGAACCAAAATCTCACATGCCACGTGGCCAAAAATAAAACTTAGAAGTTGCCATCTAACACCTACTGAGCGCCAGTTAATTCTGATTTGCATGACTAGTGTGCAAAGTAGCAGTATCCCCATTTTGAAGATAAGGGAATTCTGAGGGGTTGAATGACCTGACTTAATGGCTGAGCTAGGATTCCAGTTAGGCCAGCTCTTTTTTTTTTGCTCATTACCAAGCTAGGTCTGCTGGTCTCCTCTCAGTCTGGGGAGCTTGGTAACATTAACCTTCCAGACCCAGAGCCTTAGTGACAACTGCTGTGACTTGGGAGTCTTGCCAGCAAGACCTGCTTTGAGCTTGCTGGCCCATTTCATTTACCCTTTTCTTGTGGTGTTGGTCCAGGCTATTGAGTTCTGATTAGCCCATTTATTCACTCTCTGAAATCTTTCTTTGCTAACTTCCTTTTCTTCTTTCCTTCTCCCTTTTCCTTCCCCTTCTCTCCTCTGTCCCCACTCTGTTCCTCTCACTTCCTCCTAGTTACTAGGAGTACTGACAGTGTGGGGTGGCTTCTAGGTTTCAACAGCAGGCAAACCTGGACAGGTGGGGCTCCCGTCAACACCTGGCACTTGATCCTCATGCGGTGACGACCCACAGCCTCCCTGCGCCTGGACTGAATTCACGTGAAGCCCCTTCCCCTCCCATCAGCCTGCATGCAATTCAGTTCCATCCACTAACATTTATGAAGCAGCTATTATGTGTCAGGAAGCAGGGAATTCTCCCTGCTTCACCTAAGGGAGTTCTAACTGGATTCCTGAGGGGGTCCAGAGCAGGGAAGAGATGTGGGTAGGTGTGGAGAAGGGAAAAGCTGAGCACGCATAGCCTATGTACAGGCCCTCTCTCTTCCTTCAGCACTGGAGGACCTTGACCCCTAAACTCTCCTCTATGATAGGAAAGATCTAAGGGACATCAACACAGCCATAGCCAGAGCTCCTGGGTCCTGACCTGTTGGGATAGGCAGTCACCCCTGGTCTCCTTATGCTCTGAAAGTTCTGGGTTCCTTCTGCTATGAGATCCCAGATGAAAGCAGAGACCCACATGTACCTTTACCTGCAGGTCTTGCCACCTACCATCCAGTACTCCTTGGAATCAAGGCATTTTCCCAGTCTCTAGTCCACAGAGAGATGTCACCCCATTACGATTTGGGTAACAATACTTCTTTCCCATTTGGTCTCCCAACACATAGTGCACGCAAATTACAGGATTGCTTTTGATGGAGCCCAGAAGATAGGCCTGGAACCAGCCCTACACAGGTTTGGGTATTGGGGAATGGCGATTATAACAGCATTTACTATTGATCCTAATTTTAAGTCTTCATAGTTCTGCAAGGTAATTATTGTTGCCATTTTGCCGAAGATGAAATCGAGGTTCAGTTCAATTAAGTAATTTGCCCATTTAAGGTCATGTGGCCACTAGGTGGCTCACCTGGGATTTTAACCAACCCAGACCTGATACTAAGGCCTTAATGACATGGTAATTGAGCCTTGCTCCCTGGACCCCGACTCCCTGTCAGGTTCCACTACTCCTTAGAGTGGTCCTATCCCAGAAGGATGTTCTTTCACATCTCTATCATGGTTATTTGGCCTGACCTACGAATTGATGTTCCTGGAGAAGATGGGGTGTACCGAGCCAAGGCCAGGCTGCTGAGGGTAAGGTCTAAACAAGAACAGGGGTCAGCTGGAGCCCTGTGAGGCTCCTCCTTGTTCTCCCTCCCCAGTAGGTTGTCTTCTGGGCAGTACAACATCTTGCTCTAGTCCCCAAGGTGATTTGGGACCCTGGGACACCCAGGGCTTGCTCTTCTTCTTCATTGGACATGAGAAGCTGACTCTTTACCCTGCTCTGGGACCCTGCCCCGGGGCCTCAGCTTACTGCCCCGAGGCTCCCACCCTGGGTTTAATTTTCACCAACCCTAATGTGAGACACCAGACCAGGGTACAGCCTGCAGAGCTCCTTCACCTGCAGTAGCAGGCTGGTGATGGGAGAGGGAGAAGCCTCCAGGAAGAGGTGAAAAATAACCTGAGACCCATGTCACAAAAGACAGATGAACAGGAGAAAAACAAGTTTATTCATGTGTATATCTCACAAACTTGAGAGACACCCAGGGAAAATGAGTGAACTCACCTAGGTGGTCTAACGTGTTCAGTTGTGTCCAACTCTGCCACCCCATGTAGCCCACCAGGCTCCTATGTCTGGGATTTCCCAGGCAAGAATACTGGAGTGGGTTGTCATTTCCTTCTCCATGGGATCTTCCCAACCCAGGGATCGAATTCACATCTCCCACGTTCTTTACCACTGAGCCACCTGGGAAGCCCTACGTGGCCTAAACCAGCAGTTTAAATACCATCTTTAGCCAAAGGTGAGGGTGAGGAAGCCAGCCCGTTCCAGGAGGTTGCCAGGAAGAGCAGGGCAAACAGGGTAAGGTTTGTTAATGTGGATTAAGTGTCTGCCTTCCCCATCAGTAAGATTCTCTTTCTTACTATTTAGTTGTTTTCTCCTAGTGCAGCAAGGGAGACACCCTCACAGATAGAGATCTCCTTTATAAGTGTAAATTTCCCTTTCAAAAAAGCAATTCCCTACTCTGTTTTTCGGGGTCATTCCTTCTGACTGTGGGAGACTGGCTCTTAAACCCAGAGTTCCAAGGCAGGATGATAGCTGTCACTCACAGTCGTGCCCAGGGGTCTGTGGGAGCAGCCCCGGGGAGGGCCCTAACATGGCCTGTACTGGACACTGGCCCCCAGGAGTGAATAGGATGGTCCTTCCTGCTAGGAACTCAGAGGAAGGGAAACTCCCTTCTGAACAAGGTGCTGGGGGAACACAGGCAGGACGCCTAAACTCTTCACAAGAGAGAAGGCTGAGAGGACTGAATCCGGTCTTGGAGAATGAGTAAGTGTTTACTAGTTAAAGAAGAGGAAGGCTATTTCTGATGGAAGGGAAGCTTTCGTGTTTTAGGGAACAGTGAAATATTTGAGGGAGTGAAGGTTGTCCTGGGTGAGAAGATGAGGTTGGTAAGGTAGTTGGAGACTGGGTCCTGAAGGGTGTTGGATGCCAGGATAAAGAATTTCAGGTTGTGGACAGTAGAGAATTTTAAAGCCAAGAGACAGCACGATCACAGCACTGAGGTTCCTGTGGTCTGTGCAATCCTCTGTCATCAAAAAATTAATCAGGCTGTCTAAGAAATGGAAAATTTTATTTGAGCCATACTGAGGATTATGACTCAGGAACAGCCTCTCAGAAAGCTCCAAGAACTGTTCCACCCATTAGAGGCCAAAGCACAGTTATATAAATTTTTGAGATAGAGAGTTGTACATTAAGTTTACTGACAGTTTACACAGTCCAGATCTGTGTGTACAAAGCAAGCAGTGGGCCATGGGTCATCATGGCCCCTTCCAAGATGAAGAAGAAAGGTCATCTCCCAGGAAGTTATAACCCTTGACGAGATTAAGAAGAAATGTTATCTCCAAATGAGGTCTGGTCAGTGCAGGCGCGTAACACACAGTAAAGGGGAGGGAGGAGGAGAAAATAAAAATTTTATTTAAAATTTTGTTTTACCATTAAATATAAATTTTATTTAATCACTTGTTTGTCCCCATTTGCTTAATCACAGAACTAAGTACCTTTATGAGTTCCCTGGGAAATTCTTCATATCAGGCATTTGGACAGCTCAAATCCCTTCGAGAGACTGGGAATCTTAGGGAGGGGTCTCATCAAGGAGTGGGACTAACTTGCTCTTCTTTCCTCCCATCACTGTCCTTACACCTCTCTCAGATTGCTGTGGAAACTCCAGGTCATTTTACGCTATTATAAAAAAGCTGTTCAGTTCAGTTCAGTTCAGTTCAGTCACTCAGTCGTGTCTGACTCTTTGCGACCCCATGAATCGCAGCACGCAGGCCTCCCTGTCCATCACCAACTCCCGGAGTTCACTCAGGCTCACATCCATCGAGTCCGTGATGCCATCCAGCCATCTCATCCTCTGTCGTCCCCTTCTCCTCCTGCCTCCAATCCTTCCCAGCATCACAGTCTTTTCCAATGAGTCAACTCTTCTCATGAGGTGGCCAAAGTACTGAAGTTTCAGCTTCAGCATCATTCCTTCCACAGAAATCCAAGGGTTGATCTTCTTCAGAATGGACTGGTTGGATCTCCTTGCAGTCCAAGGGACTCTCAAGAGTCTTCTCCAACACCACAGTTCAAAAGCATCAATTCTTCGGCACTCAGCCTTCTTCACAGTCCAACTCTCACATCCATACATGACCACAGGAAAAACCATAGCCTTGACTAGACGGACCTTAGTTGGCAAAGTAATGTCTCTGCTTTTGAATATGCTATCTAGGTTGGTCATAACTTTTCTTCCAAGGAGTAAGCGTCTTTTAATTTCATGGCTACAGTCACCATCTGCAGTGATTTTGGAGGCCCCCAAAATAAAGTCTGACACTGTTTCCACTGTTTCCCCATCTATTTCCCATGAAGTGATGGGACCATGATCTTCGTTTTTCTGAATGTTGAGCTTTAAGCCAACTTTTTCGCTCTCCTCTTTCACTTTCATCAAGAGGCTTTTTAGTTCCTCTCACTTTCTGCCAATGTCTCTGCTTTTGAATATGCTATCTAGGTTGGTCATAACTTTTCTTCCAAAGAGTAAGCATCTTTTAATTTCATGGCTGCAGTCACCATCTGCCATGATTTTGGAGCCCCCCAAAATAAAGTCTCACACTGTTTCCCCATCTATTTCCCATGAAGTGATGGGACTGGATACCATGATGTTCGTTTTCTGAGTGTTGAGCTTTAAGCCAACTTTTTCACTCTCCTCTTTTACTTTCCTCAAGAGGCTTTTTAGTTCCTCTTCACTTTCTGCCATAAGGGTGGTGTCATCTGCATATCTGAGGTTGTTGATATTTCTCCCGGCATATCATGAAGGGTCATATGAATGGTTTCTGGGATGCTGGATAGGGGTTGTTTTACAGCTGTCTTCTGGAAAATAAAAGTACTCCCACCAATTTCTAGAATGCCTTCTAGAGTGGTACCAACCCCTGCTGAAAACCTCTGATTTAGAAAATTAACTTGATGGAGAGGTCTTACAGCTGTAATTGATAGCACTGATGTTTTCTTTAACCAATTGAGTTGTTTTTTAATTAGTTATTCTGTGTCTCTCAGACCGCATTCTGAGACCATTGCCTCTAATCCCTAATAGAAACTGAGAGCAACTGATCATTATTTTCAGAGGCAAACATGCATATTTTGGGCCAACCTTTTCTGTATCTTAATATTTGTACTTTCTTTTGCTTTATGGATATAATCTGCACATAATCTGCACCTAATCTGCACATAATGAACTTAATTATTTATTCCATTGAGAATTTAGCTTTAGTCAGACCTTCTAGCATCTAGCTAATTCCTTACTGTTTGGTGTAATCTCTGAATTCAGTGGAGTCTACTTGTCTTCCATTTACACGGTCATGGATGCAAATTTTGAACATGTAAAATTTTATAACTGACCATATTGCTATGAACCACTTAAATCCTTTGTCTCCATCCTGAGGCCAACATACAGAAGCAGACATCTTTGAGATGGACTGTCCTATCTATAATGCTGCTAGGACATATGTGTGTATGTGTGTGTGTGTGTGTGTGTGTTGTTAAAGAGATAACAATACACCTGTGGCTGATTCATGTCAATATATGGCAAAACCAATACAGTATTGTAAAGTAGAATAAAGTAAAAATAAAATTAAAAAAAATAAAGTTTAAAAACAAGGTATATGTTCAAAACTGAGTGAATAAAATAATCTTGCAATCTAAATAATCCTGCCTTCTGAAACTGTAAATGTTTTATAAAACATTATTATTAAATACACTTTATGACATAATAAAAAGAAATAAGAATCTTAAAACTTTCATTGATCTTATCACTGCTTTAACATATTCAACAGTTATAAGATCTTTTTAAAATTTTGTGCTTTTATTGTGTAACATTTTCTTAAACCTTTTCCTGTAGTGGTCGCTGGTACCAGTTCTAGTGGTTGCATGATACTCCATCTTTTTGATAACACCCTGCTGTTGACCTCTTGGTAATTTTGGATTTGACATGTCAGAAGCATTCACAAAGGCCTGTGATCCAGGAATTTTTCTGAGACTCTGTTTGGGTCCCCGCTAGTGTTGTTTCACAGGCGACCAGGGAGCTTCCTAGCTGGTGAGTGAGCAGAGTCTTCCTCCCAGCCTTGCATTGGCGTACCACCGTTATTTTCTTCTGATTCTCTTGTGCAGGGTTGCTCTTATAAAGTGATTAAAGAAAAAAGCCCTCAGAGAATCATATAAGTTTCTGGATATTGTCAGCATAGTAATGGTGTGGAACATGTTCATCTTAGTGGCAAAACTGGTTGTATTAGTCTTAAAATAGTTATCTTATACTTATAGCTTAATTAAAAACTTAGATTAATTTTTTCCCCACATTTTGCTGGGGAAATGAGATGTTGTCAGTGGTTTTTCAGAATGTGTAAACTTACGAATATCTTGGGATGAAGCAGTTTTTACTATTTTGGTTTTAGTGTGATTTATTTATATTCCCTTATTGTTGGGTATTTAGTTTGTAGAGAAGGAAAATTGCTTTGAGCATCTTGAAAAGTGTTCAGATGTTTTCTATTAATATTTTCTAAGCCAGTATTTTGGAGTCTTCCAAAATGAGCATTTTCTCTTCTTTGCTGGACTAGATCATTCTCTTTATTACTTTAATCACCATTAATTTGAAATTTCAGACCAAGTAAAAGGAACTAATCTGGGGGGGGGTCTCATAAATGTGAAACATTTCCCAATTATAAGCACTTCCTTTTTTGGTAACAGTTTTATTGAGATGTAATTCACATACCACACAACTCACCCATTTAAAGTGTACAATTCATTGATTTAAATAAATAAATTCACAGAGTTGTGCAACTATCACCACAGTTAATTTTAGAACATTTTCATTGTCCCCCCAAATACCATATGCTCTTTAGCTGTCTTCTTCCCCATTTTTGCATCCCTTCCGGCTTTAGGCACCACTAATTTTTCTGTCTCTAAAGCTTTGCCTATCCTGAATGTTTTATATAAATGGAATTGTAAAATATGTGTTATTTTGTGATTGACTTCTTTCACTTAGCATAACGTTTTCAGGGTTCATCCATATTGTACATGATACATGTACGAACAGTACTTCGTTCCTTTTTATGGTCAAAGAATATTCCATTATATAGTTAAATATATAGCCACATTTTGTCTACATATTCATCATTTGAAAGTAGAATTCTTCAAGAACTTGAAATCCCTAGACTTGACCAGTAATTACTTGGTAATAAGAATGGATATGGGAAGCTTTGTTCATAACAAGCCTCCAACAAGAGTAATCAATAAATGGAAAGAGTGTCCTGACCATTTTCTATAGCCCTTCTTGGAACAGAGATTGCAGGTAAAAATTAAATCCACTCAGAACCCACCCCAAACAGAATCCCTCTTGGGCCATCAAGATGGTGGGAGGGGGAGGAGAGAACATGGGGCTTTATCACGTTGGAACTCAACCAGGTATAATCTCAGTAGATCTTAAATAAAAGGCAGGGTCACCACCTAAAAATATTATGAAATACATATATTAAAAGGGTAACAGTGTTTTGTTGTTTAGTCGCTATGTTGTGTCTGACTCTTTTGCAACCACGTGGACTATAGCTTGCCAGGCTCTTCTGTCCATGGGATTTTCCAGGCAAGAATACTGGGGTAGGTTGCCATTTCTTTCCCCAGGGGATCTTGCCGACCCATGAATAGAACCCACGTTTCCTGCTTGACAGGTGGATTCTTCTTTACCACTGATCCACCAGGGAAGTCCTAACAGTGTTTTTAAATAAATGTAAATAGATAAATGTCTGTCTTCTTCCCCACTCTTTCCCCTACTCCTCTTTAGGGGTGGGAGTGGGAGGTGTTGGGAGTGATGGAGATGGAGAAAAGAAAAGGACCAAAATACGCTTGGGAAGATAAGTCCAGACTGTCTGGTTCATAAGTGGATAGCCTTATATACAATTAGGCCAATTTCTGCATCTGGGCCTTAACACATTTACATGGTAGTTGTGCAACCCTGAACATATTTCTCCCTATACTTAGAGTCAGAAAGAGTGATTTTGTGTAATTTATTTCCCTTGGAAGGCTCATCTCATACCAACACTTTTGTTTCATCAAGATCCTTTATATTTTTCCCTTAAATTTTCAGTGCAGTTAAATCTGACTCTTTATGGGCCATAAGCAAAGACATAAATGATAATAGAAAAAAACATCCTTCAATTATAGCAGGCAAGAGTTCTAGGGTACGTTGTTGGCTGCTTTCTTTTCCCATGGTAGAAAGCTGATAAATGACTTAAAAGGATTTCCATTTTTTGCATCTTCCCCTGTGGGGGAAAAACGTAAGCTGTGATGATCAGTTACCCAAAACAAATGTTACTCATTGTGGGAAAATGAAAAAGTCAACTAAAACTAATATTTGCATACTTATTTATTCAACAAATGTATGAATATCAATTATTTGTCAATACCTTTCAGATGCTCAGGGACAAAGACAAAGTTTTACCCTCAAAGAGGTTCCATTCTCTGCAGAGGGTATAGATTAAAAACCAGTCAATCTTTACATTTCAATGAGATACATACAACAAGAATGTCCCAGGCAGTGTGAGAGACGAGAGGGGACGCCTAACTCAGCTCGGTGAGGCTAACTCAGACACTGCCTCCTAGGAGCTGCCCTTATATAGAAATGAGGTGCTTGATCAAAGGGCAGAG
>SJYC01070378.1:0-20832 GCA_006408675.1 Madoqua kirkii
CTGTAAATATCAGAATGAAAGATTAGGGTGCTGAAATAAAGAGACCAAACAACACAGTGGTTTGGAATACAAAAAAAAAAAAAGTGTTTCTGTCTCATTAAGAGCTGTGAAATGTGCATCAACTAAAAATGATTCATTGTTTATCTGAAATTAAAATTTAACTTGGTGTCCTGTGCTTTATCTGGCAAATCCATACTAGGACATTGTACAGTCTGCAACCATCAAAGTTGGGTTCCTGCAGGTTACAGCTGGTGAAAAAGGGAAAGAAAATGATGTGAAGGCACGCCTCTTTCCTGAGTGCCTTGGCTGAGGAACATCATATGTCGTTTCTGCTCATTTTCCATAGGCAAGAACTTAAATGAGAGGATCACACCTCTCAAAGGAGACTGGGAAATACTAGTTAAGTGCTCCAAAAAAAATAGGTGGACAGATTTTGGAGAACAGTCAGCAGTCTTCATCATACGAAGCTGATCTTCTGTGTCACTTATTTCCTCTTTCCCTATCTCTGTATTTTTATCTTCCGTTTTAGAGGCTTGTCTCGATGTTATCTTCCAAGTGGTTTCCTGAATATCTTATTTCATCTATCAAATGCTTAATATCCAGAAAGTGTTCCCAGGTGGCGCTAGTGGTAAAGAACTCCTGCCAATGCAGGAGACACAAGAGACGCAGGTTTGATCTCAAGTTCTGAAGATCCCCTGGAGGAAAAAATGGAAATCCGCTCCAGTATCTGCCTGGAGAATCCCTTGGACACAGCCTGGCAGGGGTGCAAACATTCAGACAGGACTGAAGCGACTTAACACACAATTTTAATATCCAAAAGCTGTTTCCTATTTTCCCGTTGGTCTCTTTCCACTAGCAACCTTCTTGTTCTATAGAGATAGTATCTTGCCAGATCTCCCTGAGGATATCTCTAGAGTTTTTAAAGATTCTATTGTGCCAGAGAGCCCAGAAATAAGCCCACGCCTTTATGGTCTATTAAGTTCTAACAAAGGAAGTGAGGATATGCAATAGCGAAAGGCAGTCTCTTCAATAAGTGGTGCTGGGAAAACTGGACAGTAACACGTAAAAGAATGAAATTAGCACATTTTCTTACTTCATATGGAGAAGTAAACTCAAAATAAATTAAAGACCTAAATGTATAACCAGAAACCAAAACCTCCTAGAAGAAAGCATAAGCAGAAGTCACAGCAGTATTTAACCAAACAGAAGCAGACTCACAGAAACAGAGAGCAAACTAGTGGTCACCAGTCGGGGGAGAGAGAGGGACAAGATGGGGTTGGGGACTAAGTTACTAACTACTCTGTATAAAATGAAGTACAAGGATATATTGTACAGCACAGAGAATAGAACCAATGTAATAATTTTAAATGAAGTATTAGCTATAAAAATTCCGAGTCACTATACTGTATACCTGAAACCAATAGAGTATTATAAATGAACTATAATCAGTTTTTAAAAGATGATTCTACTGGACTTCCCTCATGGCTCAGATGGCAAAGTGTCTGCGTACAATGCAGGAGACCCAGGTTCAATCCCTGGGTCGGGAAGATCTGGAGAAGGCAGTGGCACCCCGCTCCAGTACTCTTGCCTGGAAGATCCCATGGAGGGAGGAGCCTGGAGGGCTACAGCGCATGGGGTCGCAGAGTCGGCTCGGCTGAGCGCCTTCACTCACTTTCGCTGTGCCATCACAACTTTCTGTCGTCTGGAGTCAGCTACTTGGTTTACGTTGTCTCACGCTTTTAACTGTCTTTATAATTCTAGTGCTGCTGATTGTGTGTTTATAGAGTACAGACCAACGATCTCAGTAATTGCGCTGGTTGCTCCTGTTGCTGTGTGTTCCTCCGCTGCCGTGTCTGCTTCCTGAGCGGGACCATAAAGGACGTTCGGCAGTAGGGTTTTCTGTTGGGAATTACTACAGGGTGAGTGTTTGAGTGATTCTTGGCGGGGAAGGGTGGGGGGCTTATAAATGTCAGAATAACAAAAGTTTTATTCTGAGATGTCAACTCCGCATTAAACACCCTAGATTTCTCCTAGGGACTTACTGGATTTCCATAGAATAATTCTTTTTGGTTTGGCTGTGTGTGTGTGTGTGTGTGGTGTGTTGCTTGTCTGAAAATAAGTGCCAATCACTCTCCATTTTGAAGGTTGAGGGGTAGGGGAGTGACTGGTACAAGCTTCTGCACAGAAGGACCTCCTACCTGCTCCCTCATTTTTGGGTCCACTTTTCATGTCTGTCCTCGGTACTTGCTGGTTATGAACTCAGAGCCTCCATGGGATCTTGCCAGGAGGACTGGCTGTCACGTTCCATCACCTACCTTCTGGCCCATGGCTTCCTCCACTCTGCTGAACCACGAATGTGTTGTCATCCACTTCCAGAGAGGTGTGGCCATCGCTTCACCTGCCACCCCCTCTCCCTGCCATTCTCTGTGCTGTTAGGTGTTTACATTCCTATTCTGTCCTTTTAATGGGGGTCTCAGAAAGAAGTGGAAACCACTTGTGCTCACATGACTATCTTGAACCCTTAATATGTTCACGAGCTTTGCAAATCTTCCAGGATATTTGTCGTTTGGATTTTTTTTACAACTGCTTTAGATGTGTATAAGAGACAGGCCTTGATTCATGGACCTGACATTCCAAGTTGCTATGCAATATTGCTCTTTACAGCATCGGATCTTGCTTCTATCACCGGTCACATCCACAACTGGGTATTGTTTTTGCTTTGGCTCTATCCCTTCATTCTTTCTGGAGTTATTTCTCCACTGATCTCCAGTAGCATATTGGGCACCTAATGACCTGGGGAGTTCCTCTTTTGAAAGCTGTTCAGCTGTCCTCAACTTCTGATAATAATTTGTGTACACAAACACATCACGGGACTCAGCAGAACAAAGGCCTCACCGCTTAACAGTGGTACAGTTCAGTCGCTCAGTTGTGTCCAACTCTTGGCGACAGTGGTACAGTTCAGTTCAGTTCAGTCGCTCAGTCGTGTCCGACTCTTTGCGACCTCATGAATCGCAGCACACCAGGCCTCCCTGTCCATCACCAACTCCCGGAGTTCACTCAGACTCACGTCCATCGAGTCAGTGATGCCATCCAACCATCTCATCCTCTGTCGTCTCCTTTCTCCACCTGCCCCCAATCCTTCTCAGCATCAGAGTCTTTTCCAAAAAGCAGTTGTAAAAAAAATCCAAACGACAAATATCCTGGAAGATTTGCAAAGCTCGTGAACATATTAAGGGTTCAAGATAGTCATGTGAGCACAAGTGGTTTCCACTTCTTTCTGAGACCCCCATTAAAAGGACAGAATAGGAATGTAAACACCTAACAGCACAGAGAATGGCAGGGAGAGGGGGTGGCAGGTGAAGCGATGGCCACACCTCTCTGGAAGTGGATGACAACACATTCGTGGTTCAGCAGAGTGGAGGAAGCCATGGGCCAGAAGGTAGGTGATGGAACGTGACAGCCAGTCCTCCTGGCAAGATCCCATGGAGGCTCTGAGTTCATAACCAGCAAGTACCGAGGACAGACATGAAAAGTGGACCCAAAAATGAGGGAGCAGGTAGGAGGTCCTTCTGTGCAGAAGCTTGTACCAGTCACTCCCCTACCCCTCAACCTTCAAAATGGAGAGTGATTGGCACTTATTTTCAGACAAGCAACACACCACACACACACACACACACAGCCAAACCAAAAAGAATTATTCTATGGAAATCCAGTAAGTCCCTAGGAGAAATCTAGGGTGTTTAATGCGGAGTTGACATCTCAGAATAAAACTTTTGTTATTCTGACATTTATAAGCCCCCCACCCTTCCCCGCCAAGAATCACTCAAACACTCACCCTGTAGTAATTCCCAACAGAAAACCCTACTGCCGAACGTCCTTTATGGTCCCGTCAGGAAGCAGACACGGCAGCGGAGGAACACACAGCAACAGGAGCAACCAGCGCAATTACTGAGATCGTTGGTCTGTACTCTATAAACACACAATCAGCAGCACTAGAATTATAAAGACAGTTAAAAGCGTGAGACAACGTAAACCAAGTAGCTGACTCCAGACGACAGAAAGTTGTGATGGCACAGCGAAAGTGAGTGAAGGCGCTCAGCCGAGCCGACTCTGCGACCCCATGCGCTGTAGCCCTCCAGGCTCCTCCCTCCATGGGATCTTCCAGGCAAGAGTACTGGAGCGGGGTGCCACTGCCTTCTCCAGATCTTCCCGACCCAGGGATTGAACCTGGGTCTCCTGCATTGTACGCAGACACTTTGCCATCTGAGCCATGAGGGAAGTCCAGTAGAATCATCTTTTAAAAACTGATTATAGTTCATTTATAATACTCTATTGGTTTCAGGTATACAGTATAGTGACTCGGAATTTTTATAGCTAATACTTCATTTAAAATTATTACATTGGTTCTATTCTCTGTGCTGTACAATATATCCTTGTACTTCATTTTATACAGAGTAGTTAGTAACTTAGTCCCCAACCCCATCTTGTCCCTCTCTCTCCCCCGACTGGTGACCACTAGTTTGCTCTCTGTTTCTGTGAGTCTGCTTCTGTTTGGTTAAATACTGCTGTGACTTCTGCTTATGCTTTCTTCTAGGAGGTTTTGGTTTCTGGTTATACATTTAGGTCTTTAATTTATTTTGAGTTTACTTCTCCATATGAAGTAAGAAAATGTGCTAATTTCATTCTTTTACGTGTTACTGTCCAGTTTTCCCAGCACCACTTATTGAAGAGACTGCCTTTCGCTATTGCATATCCTCACTTCCTTTGTTAGAACTTAATAGACCATAAAGGCGTGGGCTTATTTCTGGGCTCTCTGGCACAATAGAATCTTTAAAAACTCTAGAGATATCCTCAGGGAGATCTGGCAAGATACTATCTCTATAGAACAAGAAGGTTGCTAGTGGAAAGAGACCAACGGGAAAATAGGAAACAGCTTTTGGATATTAAAATTGTGTGTTAAGTCGCTTCAGTCCTGTCTGAATGTTTGCACCCCTGCCAGGCTGTGTCCAAGGGATTCTCCAGGCAGATACTGGAGCGGATTTCCATTTTTTCCTCCAGGGGATCTTCAGAACTTGAGATCAAACCTGCGTCTCTTGTGTCTCCTGCATTGGCAGGAGTTCTTTACCACTAGCGCCACCTGGGAACACTTTCTGGATATTAAGCATTTGATAGATGAAATAAGATATTCAGGAAACCACTTGGAAGATAACATCGAGACAAGCCTCTAAAACGGAAGATAAAAATACAGAGATAGGGAAAGAGGAAATAAGTGACACAGAAGATCAGCTTCGTATGATGAAGACTGCTGACTGTTCTCCAAAATCTGTCCACCTATTTTTTTTGGAGCACTTAACTAGTATTTCCCAGTCTCCTTTGAGAGGTGTGATCCTCTCATTTAAGTTCTTGCCTATGGAAAATGAGCAGAAACGACATATGATGTTCCTCAGCCAAGGCACTCAGGAAAGAGGCGTGCCTTCACATCATTTTCTTTCCCTTTTTCACCAGCTGTAACCTGCAGGAACCCAACTTTGATGGTTGCAGACTGTACAATGTCCTAGTATGGATTTGCCAGATAAAGCACAGGACACCAAGTTAAATTTTAATTTCAGATAAACAATGAATCATTTTTAGTTGATGCACATTTCACAGCTCTTAATGAGACAGAAACACTTTTTTTTTTTTTGTATTCCAAACCACTGTGTTGTTTGGTCTCTTTATTTCAGCACCCTAATCTTTCATTCTGATATTTACAGGTGAGTTTCTGCTATAATAAGACTGTGGCTTATCATCCTATGTATGATGTCTTACTCTTGCCATCGGTCATGTCTCCTGAACATTTTAGCATCTCTAAAGCTAAAATACATCCAATAATTGATTGGATGTTTTAGATAAAATATTATAAGAAAGAGAGGAGGCCACGATCTCAGCAAGATAGTGGAACAGGAAGTCCCAGGCATCAGTCTTAAACCGAGACACCAACATGACAACAATGAACAGACCAACATACCTTTTTTGAGAACTCCAGAAACCCACAAGCAAGCACAACTTGGGTTGTTTTTCTGGGGTTTGGGATGAGAGTGGGAAGAAGAGTGGAATATGCATGCAATGTTCTGGCTTTTCAGAGGGTTGCCCAAGAAACTAGTTTCTGTTTCCCTTGATTTGCGATACTGATGAGGAGCCAAAATGCTTGGGATGCCAATGAGCACAACATACTTTGTATTCCTGCTAGGTGAGGTGGCTTCAATTCAGCTCAGTCGCTTAGTTGTGTCCAACTCTGCGACCCCATGGACTGCAGCATGCCAGACCTCCCTGTCCATCACCAACTCCCAGAGCTTACTCAAACTCATGTCCATTGAGTCAGTGATGCCATCCAACCATCTCATCCTCTGTTGTCCCTTTCTCCTCCCACCTTCAATCTTTCCCAGCATCAGTGTCTTTTCCAATGAGTCAGCTCTTCTCATCAGGTGGCCAAAGTATTGGAGGTTCTGCTTCAGCACCAATCATTCCAATGAACACCCAGGGCTGATCTCCTTTAGGATGGACTGGTTGGATCTCCTTGCAGTCCAAGGGACTCTCAAGAGTCTTCTCCAAGACCACAACATCAATTCTTTGGTGCTCAGCTTTCTTTATAGTCCAACTCTCACACCCATACATGACTACTGGAAAAAGCATAGCTTTGACTAGAAGGATCTTTTTTGGCAAAGTAATGTCTCTACTTTTTAATATGCTGTCTAGGTTGGTCATAACTTTTCATCCAAGGAGCAAGTGTCTTAATTTCGTGGCTGCAGTCACCATCTGCTGATAGTAGAACCGGAGAATTTTCAGTACCACAGACAGACACCAGAGGGAGCAAGAGATTGCAGAAAAAGAAAACTGGAAAAGAAACCAGCATGTGCCTGTGTGCTAAGTCGCTTTAGTTGTGTCCGACTCGTTGCAACCCTATGGACTCTAGCCTGCCAGGCTCCTCCGTGTATGGGATTCTCCACGCAAGAATACTGGATTGGCTTGCCATGCCCTTCTCCAGGGGATCTTCCTGACTCAGGAATAACATACTTTGTGATCCCGTTTTGTGAGGTGGCTTAATGCTGTAACACCAGTGAACTTTCAGTGGCCACAGACAGACACCAGAGGGAGCAAGAGATTATGAAAAAGAATCCAGTAGCCCTCTCTAACTGGAAAATTTGCTACACAAGCTCAGAGAAGTTGTATCCACCAAAAGTGTTTTCAGAGATCCCCAGAATCTCTAGTGAGGCCAACTGTTAAAGGCCTTCCCCTGAATGAAGCCAGTCCATTAAATCAGGAATATGATGCATGAACAAAAGGAGGATACCAACAAAGAGAAACTATTAAAAAAAAAAAAGAACCAAATTCTGGAGCTACAGAATGCAATCAAGTGAATTGAAATCTTTATAGAGGGGTTCAACAGCACACTTGATCAAACAGAAGAAAGAATCAGCAAACTCAAAGAAGGTCATCTGAAATTATTTAGAGTCAGAGGAACAACAACAAAAAAGAAAAGTGAAGAAAAGCCAAGGGACTTATAGGATAACACAGAGTAAACCATATATGCATTATGGGAGTTCCAGAAAGAGAAATGAGAGAGAAAAGGACAGAGAGCATGTTTGAAGAAATAATGGTCAAAAATCTCCCCAAACTAGGAAAGATTGGTGTTAATTCTTCTTTAAATACTTGGTAGAATTTTCCTATGAAGCCATCTGGTTTTGGACCTTTTGTTGTTGGAAGCATTTTGATTACAGATTTAATCTCTTTAGTAGTTACTGGTCTGTTCAGATTTTCTGTTTCTTTGTGATTCATCTTTGATATATTGTATGTTTCCAAGAATTTATCCATGTCTTTTAGGTTATCCAATTTGCTGGCACATAATTTTTCACAGAAGTCTCTTATGAGTCTTCTTATTTCTGTGGCATAAGAAAGGTAGATAGATAAGATATAAAAGGCATCCACTGGAATGGAAGAAGTAAATTTTTCTCTACTTACAAATGAACTGATCTTACATGTAGAAAACCCTGAAGACTTCATGAAAAAAACTGTTAGAACTAATAAATTCAGTACAGTTGTAGAATAAAAAATCAGCATACAAAAATCAGTTGCATTTCTAACAGCACTCCTATATATTAATAATGAATTAGCTGAAAAGAAAATTAAGAAAACAATCCCATTTACAATAGCATCAAAAGAGTGAAATATGAAGGAATAAACTTGGCCAAGGAAGCAAGAGAATAAAATGAAAACAACAAAATATCACTGAGAGAATCTGGGTGCAAATGAATGGGAAGGCACCCCATGTTCATCTTGGGGAGACAGTGCTTTAAAGATGTCTAGACAACCCAAAGTATGACTTGGGTCCCTTAGCCTTTCTTCACTCTTCAATGCTATCCCCATCAATATCCTGACATTATTAACAAAAATAGAAAAAAATCCTAAAATTCACATGGAACCACAAAAGGGCCCCCCTCCCCTGCTTCAAGGTTTCTTAAAGCAACCATAAGAAAGAAGAACAAAGCTGGAGGATCACACTTTCTGATTTCAAAATATATTAATATTATGAAGCTACAGTAATCAAATAGTAAGGTATCGGTATAAAGACGGACATATGGAACAATGGAACAGAATAAAGAGCCTAGAAAGAAACCGACACACAGTCACCTGATCTTTCACAAGAGAGCCAATAACACCCACAGCAAACATCATTCTCAGTGGTGAAAAGCTGATAACGTTCCCTCTAAGATCAGGAACAAGACAAGGATGCCCACACTCACCACTTTTATTCTACAGAGTTTTGGAAGTCTTAGTCACAGCAATCAGAGGTGAAAATGAAAGCAATCCAAATTTAAAAGGAAGATGTAACACTGTTACTCTTTGCAGACGACATGATACTGTATATAGAAAATCCTAAACGTAACTAGAGATTACCATCCTGAGTGAAGGCAGTCAGAGAGGGAAAGGCAAATGCCATATGACATCACTTACATGGGGAGTCTAAAATGTGGCGCAATGAACCTACCTACAAAACAGAAGCAGACTCGTGGACAGAGAACAGACTTGTGGTGGCCAAGGGTGTGCGGGAGGGAGAGGGAGGGACTGGGGTTCGGGGGTTGACAGAGGCAAGCTATTACATGTAGAATGGATCCATCACAAGGTCCTAATGTGCAGCACAAGGAACTATATGCAGGAACCTGTGATAAACCATATGGAAGAGAATATAAAAAAGGATATATGTGTAACTGAGTCAGTTTGCTGTATAGCAGAGATTGGCACAACACTGTAAATCAACTATACTTCAATTAAAAAACAATCCTAAAGACATCATCAGAAAACTACTAAAGCTCATCAATGAATTCAGGAAAGTTGTCAAATACAAAATTAATATACAGAAACCTGTTGCATTTCTATACACTAACAATATCAGAAACAAAAATTAAGGAAACAATTCTATTTACAATTGTATCAAAAAGAATAAAATGCCAAGGAATAAACCTACCTAAGTGGGCAAAAGACTACTCCCAAAACTATAAGGTACTGACGGAAGAAATGAAGGCAACAGAAATAGACTGGAAGATATATACTGTGTTCTTGGACTGGAATAATCAATATTATTAAAATGCAATCATATCCAAGGCAATCTACAGATTCAAAGCAATCCTATCAAATAACTCGGTTGGCCAAAAAGTTCATTTGGGTTTTCTATAACATCTAGTTATGTGAAAAATGCCATTGGTATCGGGTTAGCCAGAAAGTTCATTCAGGTGTTTCAAACTGAATGGCATTTTTCACATAATTAAAACAAATAATTTAAAATCTGTACAGAAGTGCAAAAGATCCCAGATAGCCAAAATAATCTTGAGAAGAAAGAATAGAGCTGGAGGAATCACTCTCCATGACTTGCACCCGTGTAACAATGTATGCCAAGCATGTGAACTAACAAGGCGAATGGACACATGAGTGCACATTTGCCTCTTTGAAAGCTTGCAACTTGAAGGTGTGCATGTAGGAGACTTACTGTGGTGGAAATAAAAGCAAAAATAAATGGGACATAATTAAACAATACATTTTGCACAGCAAAGGAAACCTAAACAAAAAGATACCTACGCAGCAGGAGAAAATATTTGCAAATGATGTATCAGACAAGGGATTAACTTCCAAAATATATAGACAGCTTATACAGCTCAATATCAAAAAAACAAACAATTCAATCAAAAAATGGGCAGAAGACCTAAATAAGAATGTTTCATTTTTTCAAAGAAAACATACAAATGGCCAATGGGCAATGAAAAGATGCTCAACGCTGATAATTATTAGAGGAATGCAAATCAAAGCTACATCACTGCAGCTCTATCAGCTCATACCAGTCCAAATGGCCATCATCAAAAAGGCTACAACTCATAGATGTTAGAGAGAATATGGAGAAGAGGAAAGCCTCCTTCAGTGCTGGTGGGATGTAAATCGTGCAGCCACTATGGAGAACAGTATGGAGGTTCCTTAAAAAGCTAAAAATAGAGTTATCCTATGACCTGGCAATCCTACTCCTGGGTATGTATCTGGAAAGGACAAAAAACTCTAATTTGAAGACATACATGCATCCCAATGCTCACAGCAGTACTATTATTATATCGGTTCAGTTCAGTCGCTCAGTCGTGTCCAACTCTTTGCAACCCCATGAATCACAGCACGCCAGGCCTCCCTGTCCATCACCATCTCCTGGAGTTCACTCAGACTCACGTCCATCAAGTCGGTGGTGCCATCCAGCCATCTCATCCTCTGTTGTCCCCCAGATATGAAAGCAACCTAATGTCCCCAACAGATGAATGGATAGAGAAGACGTGAGATAGATATACATGATGGAATATCACTCAGCCATAAAAAATGAAATAATGCCTTTACAGTAACATCAGTGGACCTAGAGTTTATCACACTAAGTGAAATGTCAGACAAATATCATATGATATCACTTATATGTGGAATCTAAAGAAATGATACAAATGAACTTATTTATAAAACAGAGATAGACTCACAGACATTGAAGACAAAGGCATGGTCACCAGAGGGGAAAGGGCAGGAGGAGGGAGGGGTGACTGAGGAGTCTGAGATTAACGATAGACCGACCCTCCTGCATATAAAGGAGACAAGCAACAAGGCCCTACTGTACTACACAGGGAACTGTGTTCAGTATCTTGTGATAACCTATAATGGGAAGAATCTGAAAAAGAATGTGATATAAACACATGAATCACTTTGCTGTACACCTGAAACTAACAACGCTGTAAGTCAACTATACGTCAATAATAATAATAATAAGAGAGCCAAGAATACACAGGGGGAAGGATAGTTTCCTCAACAAATGGCTTTGGAAAACTGGGATCCACATATAAAAATAATGAAATTGAACCCTTATGAACTGAAGACTCAAACATAACACCTGATACTGTAAAACTCCTAAAATAAAAAATACGAGAAAAGTTTCTTGGCATTATTCTTGGTAATTTCTTGGATATGACACCAAAATCATAGGTAACAAAAAAAAAATAAACAACTGTAACCACATAAAACTAAAAAGCTTCGGAACAGTAGAGGACACAATCAACAAAATAAAAGGTAACCTACCCCTTATTGGTAGGAAGAAAATATTGCGAACATTATACTTAAGGGTTAATCTCCACCATATATAAATAAGAAAGCCGTACAACCCAGTTAAAAAAATAAAAAGTTGATTAAAAAATGGGTAAGACTTGAATAGATATTTCTACAAAGAAGACATGCAAGTGGCCAACAGGTATAGGAAAAGGTGTTCAAGAGCACAAACCATCAGGGAAATGAGATCAAAACCGTAACGAAACGTTACCGCACATCTGTTAAAATGGCCACTATAAAAAAAGAAAACAAGTGTTGATGAGATGCAGAGAAATTGCACCCTTGTACACGGCTGGTAGAAACATAAACTGGTACAGGCACTATGGAAAGTACTATGGAGATTCCTCAAAAAACTAAAAATTGAACTACCGTACGATTAACAATCCCATCCCTGGGCGTATGTCTAAAATAATTGAAAGAATGAGCTCAAAGAGACTCTACACTTCCGTGTTCACTGCAGCATTATTCCGAATAGCCAAGATGCAGAAACCACTTATAAATATACATTAAAGTAGACTACATAAAGAAAATGTAATATATATTGATCATCCTTAAATTATTGATCATCCTTAAAAAAGAAGAAAATCTTGTCATGTGCAATAATATGGATGAAACCTGAAGACATGCTGGGTGAAATCAGTCACAGCAGGACAAATATTGCGTGACTCCACTTATCTAGTCACGCTCATAGAAACAGAGAGCAGAATGGTGGTTGCTAGGTGCAAGGGAAATGGGAGGTATTGTTCAACGAGTATAAAGTTTCAGTCCTGCAAGACGAACAAGTTCCAAAGACAACACATTGCCCATAGTAACAACAGCACAACACAGAGTTACTTGTAAAACCCAGTGCTTAAAGGAACAACACTGTTTGTACACTGAAAATTTAAGAGGGTAAATCTCATGTTAACTCTTACCATAATAAAAAATGCATAAATAAGATTTAAGAACACAGAGAGAAAGTAAAGGAATTTTAAAGATATCCCAGGCAATTACTCATCAAAAGTCAGTCAGTGTGTAGCTGCCTTAATATGAGAAACCAGACTATAAGGGAAAATGTATTACTAGGGTTAAAAAGGGTCACATAATGATAAACTGTAACTCATCAGTAACATACAAAGATCCTGAAGCTGCAAGAATCTAGTAAAACCTCAGAAGTTGGGCGTGGCCTTGTTACTCCTGGGCGGAAGCTCTTCAAGCTGGTTTTAGAAAAGGCAGAGGAACCAGAGGTCAATTGCAAACATCCACTGGATCATGGATCAAGAGAGTTCCAGAAAAACATCTATTTCTGCTTTATTGACTATGCCAAAGCCTTTGACTGTGTGGATCACAATAAACTGTGGAAAATTCTGAAAGAGATGGGAATACCAGACCACCTGACCTGCCTCTTGAGAAACCTGTATGCAGGTTAGGAAGCAGCAGTTAGAACTGGACATGGAACAACAGACTGGTTCCAGATACGAAAAGGAGTATGTCAAGGCTGTATATTGTCACCCTGCTTATTTAACTTCTGTGCAGAGTACATCATGAGAAATGCTGGACTGGAAGAAGCACAAGCTGGAATCAAGATTGCCAGGAGAAGTATCAATAACCTCAGATATGCAGATGACACCACTCTTATGGCAGAAAGTGAACAGGAACTAAAAAGCCTCTTGATGAAAGTGAAAGAAGAAAGCGAAAAAATTGGCTTAAAGCTCAACATTCAGAAAACGAAGATCATGGTATCCAGTCCCATCACTTCATGGGAAATAGACGGGGAAACAGTGCCAGACTTTATTTTTTTGGCCTCCCAAATCACTGGAGATGGTGACTGCAGCCATGAAATTAAAAGACACTTACTCCTTGGAAGGAAAGTTATGACCAACCTAGATAGTATATTCAAAAGCAGAGACATACTTTGCCGACTGAGGTCCATCTAGTCAAGGCTATGGTTTTTCCAATGGTCATGTATGGATGTGAGAGTTGGACTGTGAAGAAAGCTGAGCACTGAAGAATTGATGCTTTTGAACTGTGGTGTTGGAGAAGACTCTTGAGAGTCCCTTGGACTGCAAGGAAATCCAACCAGTCCATTCTGAAGGAGATCAGCCCTGGGATTTCTTTGGAAGGAATGATGCTGAAGCTGATGGAGAAGACTCTTGAGAGTCCCTTGGACTGCAAGGAAATCCAACCAGTCCATTCTGAAGGAGATCAGCCCTGGGATTTCTTTGGAAGGAATGATGCTGAAGCTGAAACTCCAGTCCTTTGGCCACCTCATGCGAAGAGTTGACTCATTAGCAAAGACTCTGATGCTGGGAGGGATTGGGGGCAGGAGGAGAAGGGGACGACAGAGGATGAGATGGCTGGATGGCATCATGGACTCGATGGACGTGAGTCTGGGTGAACTCCGGAAGTTGGTGATGGACAGGGAGGCCTGGTGTGCTGTGATTCATGGGGTCGCAAAGAGTCGGACACGACTGAGCAACTGAACTGAACTGAACTTGCCACATGCGCGTCCCCTCCACCATGGCAATCAGGACTGTCCAGACGGTAGCTTCTCCATCAGCCTGGGACCCAGAGTGAGGAAAATGAAAATATGACAAGCAATGCACGATGCACATGGAGCATGAGTTGAGCAACAAACCTTTCCTGTGCTGTTTGTGTTCCTTTTGTTGTTTTTGGCTGCCTTGGGTGTTTGTTGCTGCCTGTGGGTTTTCTCTAGTTGCAGCAAGTGGAGACTACTCTCTAGATGTCCTGGGTAGGCTTCTCACTCTGCTGGCTTCTCTTGCTGTGGAGTACGGGCCCTAGGGCACGCAGGCTTCAGTAGTTGCCACTTGCAGGCTCTAGTAGTTGTTGTTCAGTCACTGTGTCCGACTCTTTCTGACCCCATGGACTGCAGCACACCAGGCTTCCCTGTCCTTCACTGTCTCCTAGAGCTTGCTCAAACATACGTCCATTGAGTCAGTGATGCCATGCAACTGTCTCATCCTCTGTCACCCTGCCTCTCCTCCTGCCTCAATCTTTCCCAGCATCAGGGTCTTTTCCAGTGAGTCAGCTCTTCCCATCAGGTGGCCAAAGCAGTTGTGGCGCACGGGCTTAGTTGCTCCATGGCATGCAGAATCTTCCTGTATCAGGGACTGAACGTTGGCAGGTGGATTCTTAACCACTGGACCACCAGGGAAGCCCCTGGGCTGTTTGTTTTTGACAGCTTTATTGAGGTATAGTCAACATGCAGTGGTGCTGCAGCTAAGAACTGGAACAATCAAATAAATAAAAATAAATATTAAAAAAGGAAATATTAAAAAACATGCAATTAATTACACAGTTAAGTCTACAGTTTGTTAAGTTTTGACATGGATATGCACCTGTAAAGCCATCACCACAATCAAGATACTGAATGCATACATCATCACCAAATTTCTTCAGGTCCCGTGTGATCCTCCCTCTCATCTTCACCCTCTACTTGTTCCAGGTGACCACTGGATCTGCTTTGGTCACTGTAGATCACTTGCATTTTTTATTTTATTTTTTTATTTTTATTTTATTTTATGTACTCTTGTTTTGTCTTTCGCTTGGCATAATTATTTTGAAATTCATGTATGATGAAGAGTTCCTAAATAGTTCATCTATTCTTATTGTTGAGTTGTATCTCGTCATATAGTTGTACATTTATATATTTATCCATTCACCTCAGTTCAGTTCAGTCACTCAGTCTTGTCCAACTCTTTGAGACCCCATGGACTGCAGCACAACAGGCCTCCCTGTCCATTACCAACTCCCAAGGCTTACTCATGTCCATTGAGTCGGTGATACCATCCAACCATCTCATCCTCTGTCATCCCCTTCTCCTCCCACCTTCAATCTTTCCCAGCATCCGGGTCTTTTCAAATGAGTCAGTTCTTCGCATCAGATGGCCAAAGTATTGGAGTTTCAGCTTCAGCATCAGTCCTTCCAATGAATATTCAGGACTGATTTCCTTTATGATGGACTGGTTGGGTCTCCTTGCAGTCCAAGGGACTCTCGAGAGTCTTCTCCAACACCACAATTCAAAAGCATCAATTTTTCAGCATTCAGCTTTCTTTACAGTCCAACTCTCACATCCATACATGACTACTGGAAAAACCATAGCCTTGACTAGATGAACCTTTGTTGGCAAAGTAATGCCTCTGCTTTTTAATTTGCTGTCTGGGTTGGTCATAACTTTTCTTCCAAGGAGCTTCCAAGATGGCTGCAGTCCCCATGTGCAGTGACTTTGGAGCCCAAAAGATAAACTCTCTCACTGTTTCCCCATCTATTTGCCATGAAGTAATGGGATCAGATGCCATGATCTGAGTTTTCTGGATGTTGAGTTTTAAGCCAACTTTTTCACTCTCACTTTCATCAAGAGGCTCTTTAGTTCTTCTTCGCTTTCTGCCATAAGGGTCCATTCACCTATTAATTGTCATTTTTTGATTGTTTCAAGTTTTTGCCTATTACAGATAAAGCTACTATGAACATTCCTGTAGAATTCTTTGTGTAGACAGATGCTTTTCATTTTTCCCTAGGCATGGCTGGATCAGATGATAGGCATATTTATTTACCTTTTGAAGAAACTGCTGAACTGTTTTACAAAGTGTACTATTGTGGGTGTAATTTTCATTTCCACAGTAACTAATAATATTGAAAATCTTTTTATGAGCTTATTCATCACCCATTTATCATCTTTGGTAAAGTGTCTCTTCAAATATTTGCCTGTTTTTCATTGGGTTTTTTGTTTTCTTTTTCAACCCCAAACTCCTAACCTTTGGAAGACACTATTAAGAGAATAAAAACACCAGTGAGGGTGGGTTGTGTGACTATAAATGGTAGAACAAGGGAGATCTTTGTGGTAATAAAATAGTTTTGTATCTTCATAGTGGTGTGGTTACACAAATATGCACATATTATAAATAATACGTAACACAGTATCAATGTTATATTCCTGGTTTTGATAGGATATCATAATTATATAATGCTAGATAATAGAAAAATATATATTAGTCTCTGCCCCCAATTCCTGGCACAGAGCTCCTAAAACCTTTGCAATTTCCAAAGTGATAAGAGCACCCGGAACATCTTTTGTTTCAGTATTTGGCCTTTGACACCATCCCTGATACAGGGTGCTAAGTCCCTTGGAATTTCCTAGGTGATAGGAGGATCTTGTGTTTTAATGAAGTGACTCCAGGTGGACTCCTGGATAGCTCTTAGATAGGGGTTGGTCATTAGAAGGATCAAGCCATGATTAGAAGTTTGGAATTCTCTCTTCCACTCTGCATAACCCCTCCCCCATCAGAGAGGTTGAAAAAGGAGTTAATAACTGATTATGCCTACCTGAGAAAGCCTCCATAAAAATCTCAGCAGAAGCGGTCTGTGGAGCTTCCGGGTTGGTGAACATGTCCACATTCTGGGAGGGTGATGCAAGCCGACTCCACAGGGTCAGAAGCTCCTGTAATTGGGACCCTCCCAGACCTCACCCTCTGTATCTATCCGCTCATCTGGCTATTCATTTATGTCATTCATCATATCTTTTCCTAAACTGTTAAACATCAGTCAGTGTTTCCCTGAGTTCCATGAGCTGTTCTAGCAAATAAGTGAAGGGAGAGGAGGTCATGGGAACCAAGCTGGACAGAAGCTGCGGCTAATCTGGGGTCCTACTGTTTGCTATTGGCCTGTGTGTGTGTGTGGTTGGGGGAAAGTGTCTTGGGACTGAGCCCTTAACCTGTGGGATCTGATACTTCCTCTGGGAAGACTGTATTAAAATGGAGTTAGGTTGCAGGACAATAGCTGGTGTTGCAGTGAACCGCTTGCGAGGAACCTCTTGACTCTCACATTTGGTGTCGGAAGTGTTGTGAACTGTGAGACGGCATGTGTGACGGTGGTGGAAGAGTAAAGGAGAAACACAGGAGGAAAGACTGGGTTTTTCTAACTCAATAACCATTCGGGGGAACTGGGTGAAGAGTATAAGGGGCCTCTGTACTATTTTTGCAACTATCTGTGAATCTAAAATTATTAAAAAAAAAACCCACAGACATTGTAAAATAAATGGTGCTTCAACAACTGATCATATTTAGGGAGAAAATAAAATTGGATCCCTATCTTACAATATACATAAAAGTCAATGCCTAGAATATTAAAAGGCTTAATCTGAATAGAAAATTATTAGAGAAGAAATATGGAAATTGTCTTTGTGACTGCAAGATAGGAAAATATTTCCTAATGTTCAAAAAGAAAAAACCTAATGTTCAAATGAAAAAATGTTCGAAAGGAAGAAAATCAATAAACTTGACTACATTTATATTAAGCATTTAGATTCACATAAAGTGAAAAGATAAGCCACAAACTGAAAGAATAAGTGCAACACATAAAACTGAGTAAGATTTAATATCTAGACTATATAAATTACTTCTATACATCAATAAGAAAAGACAGTTCAATCAGTAAAATGGGCAAAGAAATGAATGGTATCTTCACTTAGGAGAAAGCATAAATAATCCATAAACATATGAAAAAAATTTCTGGTTCATATGAAATCAGAGAAGTGTAAGCGGAAATCATAATAAAATCCAATTACACAGCCACTAAATGCAAAAGTTAGATAATACCAAATGTTAGCTAGAATATGGAGTAATGGGAACTTTTACGTGTTGCTGATAATGGTGTAAACTGGAGAAGTTCCCTAGGGAAATAGTATGTTATTACCTTAATAAGCTGAACCATGCATATCCTCTGCAAGTTAGGAATTCTACTGTGAGGTATATTTCCTAGAGAAGCCCTTGCAGCTTGGCACCGAGAGACGTGTACAGGAATGTTGATAGCTGCATTGCCTATAATAACAAAACTGATGGCTTCATAGTTTTAAGATTTTTCTATGTTATTTCATGAAGCTGTATTTGATTTTCACCACTCTATTGTATGAATATTATTGTATTAGGGAACCCCACAACTTATTTAACTACTCTCTTCATTAAAAGCACTAAAGCCAGACGGTTTTACTGATGAATCTTTACTAAGCTTTCAAAGGAACAGATAATTCTTATCTTTTACTTGTTATTCCAGGTGAAATCATCCAGCTCATTGGGAGAAATTATCCAACTCATTTTTAAGAGGCTAATACGATCCTGATACTAAGACCATTTAAGGGCAACCTCATTTGTGAACATGGGTGTGAAAATTTTAAATGAAATCTTAAAATTTAAATTCAGCAGTAAATTTCAAAATAATGTACTAGAATCAGAATACAGCATAATCTAGAAATATAAGGATTTTAGGAAATTAGAGACTATCAGTGCTTTTGACTCCCTAATCTAGTCCTTTGACTTTGTAGGCAATAAATGGCACAAGCAAGGAGAACAATCCAAGCCGTAGGTCACTACACTTACTGTGATCCAGACCAAATTATACGGAGGATGACAAAATGAATGTCTGGGGTTCATTCATACAGCAAGGCTAATGATTTCAACATACAGATAACACAGATGTGCAACTGCACGATTTGTTAGCTTAAACTGACTAGATTGAAATTGACAGGAAAAACACCTGCCTTATGGATCCAGAACCCAGAAGCTCTCCTGGGGGTAAAGGCTCAAGATTATGTTTTCTTTCAGGATCTCATGTCTTTATCTTCTACATAAATCCCCTGTAGGTGCCTTCCAGATCTTCCCCCAAGGTAGAGTTAACATTTCTAACTTATTTCATCTCCTCTAATAGCATCACCACTTATTCCATTTGCAGGTGGCATTATTGCCTTAGAAGATCACTCTTTTATAGCCATCATCTAATGAGCAGATTCAGGTAGGGATTATCAATGGATGCTAAAAGCATTGGGCGAAAGACTGCTGTAGAGCAGAATATTTACATGGTTTCAAAGTATCATTCCATAAGTTACTTGATTAACTAGAAAGAGGAAAAGGTACCTTTAAAATGGAATTCTGATGGACATCTCCTGAAACAAAGGATCAAACTTACCATCACCAATAACAAGATAATTGACATGCTGTACCTTTTGATGGGATATAAGGTACACAACATCACGCATATAGTATTTTTGCCAAAAATGTTTAACCTAAATCTAATTGTGGGAAGAAGGTGACCAAATCCAAATTGTGAGACATGCTAAAAGACAAGTTCCCTGGACTCTTCAAAAACAGTAGATTCATGGAAGACCATGTGTATATGTGTGTGCACATAGACATGCGTGTCTGTGTATACTGTTCTTGATTAAAGATGAAGATTAAAGATTAAAGAATATGCAAAAGGCTGGAGAGCCAAAGGCACCGTTGGATCCTTCACTGGATCCTAGATCAAATAAGAAAAAAGTTCTAAAAGAAACTGGTGGTAATGATGAAATTTTACTATGTTACTGTATATTAAATATATTAATGTTAAATTCCCTGGATGTGATAATAGTTTTGCAGATATTTAGAAGAATGTTCTGTAAAAAGCTATGTGCTGAAGTATTCAGGCAAAAAGTCTCATCATGGCTGGAACTTTCAAATGGCTCAGCAAAAAGAAACAAACAAAAAAACAGATATATCTTAGATAAATAAAATGTGGCCAAATGTTAATAATTGATGAATCTAGGTAATGGATCAACTATTAATTCATTATGTTAATATCATAAATTCACCTTTTGGGGGATTATTTTTCAAAATAAAAATTTGGGGTAAAAGCAAAAAGAAAACATCAAAAAAAAAAAAAAAGGCACCTACCACAGTTGGAAAAAGGCAAGGGCTGTAGGGGAGAAAGGATGTGCCGTGCTAAATTACAGAAGCTTGAATCTTACTTGGTTATCATCCACTGTGTTCTTAAAACCTTCACTTTTGTGGTCACAAAAGTAAAAATATTCCATACTTGTTTTTCTCCTCTCCTCTCATAAGGTCTGAGTCATATGAACAGCTTCTCCTGAATTTACTTAGTGAATTCATTTCTTCGAAGTTAAACTTGCCATTCCCACCTCTTATATTAAAAATTCCCCTCTTCAGTTCCCCTCATTAATCAATGCTGTCCTTTCAAAAAGTGAAATTCACCATAATAGCTTCAGCTCAGTTCAGTCACTCAGTTGTGTCTGACTCTTTGTGACCCCACGAACCACAGCACGCCAGGCCTCCCTGTCCATCACCAACTCCTGGAGTCCACTCAAACCCATGCCCATTGAGTCAGTGATGCCATCCAGCTATCTCATCCTCTGTCATC
>SJYC01070380.1:0-31317 GCA_006408675.1 Madoqua kirkii
TGATCTCCAGTAGCATATTGGGCACCTAATGACCTGGGGAGTTCCTCTTTTGGTATCCTATCTTTTGCCTTTTCATACTGTTCATGGGGTCCTCAAGGCAAGAATACTGAAGTGGCTTGCCATTCCCTTCTCCAGTGGACCACGTTCTGTCAGCCCTCTCCACCATGACCTGCCCATCTCAGGTTGCCCCTCAGGCATGGCTTGGTTTCATTGAGTTAGACAGGCTGTGATCCTAGTGTGATTAGATTGACTAGTTTTCTGTGAGTATGGTTTCAGTGTGTCTACCCCCTGGTGCTCTCTTGCAACACCTACCATCTTACTTGGGTTTCTCTTACCTTGAGCATGGGGTATCTATTCATGGCTGCTCCAGCAAAGCACAGCTGCTGCCGTGAATAGATACCCCATGCTCAAGGTAAGAGAAACCCAGTGGAATATTATTCAACCATAAAAATTGACTCATTTGAGTCAGTTCTAACAAAGTAAATGAACTTAGAGTGAACTAAGTCAGAGAGAGAAAAACAAATATTGCATACTAATGCCTATACACGGAATCTAGAAAGATTGTACTGATGAACTGATTTGCAGGACAGCAATGGGGACACAGACATAGAGAATAGGCTTATGGACCTGGTGGCGTTGGGGGAGAAAGGAGACAGTGGGGTGTATGGAGAGAGTAACATGGAAACACACACTGCTGCATGTGAGATAGAAAACCAATGGGAACTTGCTGTATGACTCAGGGAACTCAAACCAGGGCTCTGTAACAACCTAGAGGGGTGGGACAGGGTAGGAGGTGGGAAGGAGGGGACATGTGTATATCTATGGCTAATTCATGTGGATGTATGGCAGAAACCAATACAATACTGTAAAGCAACTATCCTTCAATTAAAAATGAACTTTTACAAAAGGAAAAAAATGCTCCTATTCTTATTTTTCTGCCTTTGACAAAATATTCTGAGAAACATTAATATGTCTCACTATGATTATATATTTTTTCATCTGATTTTTGTTTCATGAATCTTTGTTGTTAGGTGTCTAATAGTTTATGATTCTATCTTGTGAATTATAATTTTTATCATTAAAATAGTCATCTTTATTTCATTTAAATATAGATTAATTAATTAATTAAATTTTTAAAAGTGAAATCTCTCAGTCATGTCTGACTCTGAGATCCCATGGACCATAGCCTACCAGGTTGCTCTGTCCACGGGATTTTTCAGGCAAGAGTAAATATTTAAAAAGCTAAACAAAAAGAGTACTTTGGGGGCATCTCTTCCTAATCATGTTCTATATTATATGATACACATGTTTGATTAAAAGGCAGCCAGTATTGAGAGAAACACAGATCAAAGAGACTCGAGGAATTATCATTTTATGGAGTTGCTGAACCTTTTTTGGAAAATTCGGAAGAGGGAAAGACATTCTACTTACCCCAAAATTATAAAAATAACTGTCCTTGGTCATATTGTGAAAGAGCATTTGGTGGCAAAATGTTGTTTTGATGAGGAAAAGGTTTTCAAAGGTAAACGGAAGTATCACGGACCAAATATTTCAAATCTCAGCAAACGTTTTGATGATGGTGAGATTGTTGCAGGAAGGCGACCCCTTCCAGGGCCTGAGAGTAGCCTCTTGTCTAACACTCAGAAATTAGTTGTCTGAGGAGACACACGTGCTGACAAAGCTAGAGACTTGTTGGGAAGGGGCACCCTGCTGGAGAGCAGCAGGGTGAGGGAACCCAGGAGAACAGCTCTTCCAGGTGGCTCACACTCTCAGGTTTTATGGTGATGGGATTAGTTTCCAGATTGTCTCTGTCCAATCATTGACTCAAGACACTTTCTGGTTGTGCATGCATTGCTCAGCCAAGATGGATGCCAGTGAGAAGGATTCTGGGAGGTGGTTGGACACGTGGTGTCTCCTTTTGACCTTTCCCAAAATCTTCCCATTGGTGGTTCCTTACAAGGACCTCCTGTGGTAAAATAACTTGTGCAAATGGTTACCATGGTGACTGGCCAGAGCGCGTAGTTTCAGGCAATAGGTTTTATGGTGATGGGATTAGTTTCCAGATTGTCTCTGTCCAATCATTGACTCAAGACACTTTCTGGTTGTGCATGCATTGCTCAGCCAAGATGGATGCCAGTGAGAAGGATTCTGGGAGGTGGTTGGACACGTGGTGTCTCCTTTTGACCTTTCCCAAAATCTTCCCATTGGTGGTTCCTTACAAGGACCTCCTGTGGTAAAATAACTTGTGCAAATGGTTACCATGGTGACTGGCCGAGTGCGTAGTTTCAGGCAATGTGCTTCCCCTTACAGGACTCCTGGTAGTTTCACATAAAGTGATCAAGTCAGGAGTGTTTTGCCTTGGAAATGGTTCCATAGCCACCGGATGACTGTCCCTGAGGAAGCCCAAAGGAATCTGGCCTAGCATCTGTCCTTTTCACTCCATGGTTTATAAAATAATTTTTCAAATCAAACTTCTTGTGAAACAATATACAGAACCGATCAAAGGAGAACTACTCTGGTTTGCTGAATCCATTGTGGGGTACAAGGACCCTACCCACGCTAAGTCCCCACCACCCCACTGGCCAAGGCTCCAGGTGAGCCCTGAAGCACTATTTAAAAACTGGTTCTGCTAACTCAAAGGGCCATAGCTTCTAGGATTCTATAAAAGAGATGATGACTGCTTTCCTATGGTACTGAAGAAGACTCTTGACAGTCCCTTGGACAGCAAGGCTATCAAACCCTAAGGAAATCAACCCTGACTATTCATTGGAAGGATTGATGCTGAAGGTGAAGCTCCAATACTTTGGCCACCTGATGGGCAGAGCCAAATCATCGGAAAAGACCCTGATACTGGGAAAGACTGTGAGCAAAACGAAAAAGGAGTGGCAGAGAATGAGATGTTTATATAGCATCACTGACTCAATGGACATAGGTTTGTGCAAACTCTGGGAGATAGTGAAGGACAAGGAAGCCTGGTGTGCTGCAGCCCATGGGGTCTCGAAGAGTCAGATATGACTTAGCAACTGAACAACAACAAATGATTGCTTTCTCTCCAATGGCTGCTAAAGAATATGCCATCAGCTGTCTTTAGGGAAGTATAGTATTAATCATTTACATTCTTTCTTCTTTCCTAGTTGGTCACTTCAGTGGTTCAAATGCAAACAAAGCAGACAGATTCTGGAGCTCTGATTAAAAAGAAAATAAAAAACAGCTCATAGTAATGACCCCTCCCAAGAAAACACCCAGCAATCTTCCAGCTACAGTAACAGTAATCCTCAACCCACTAAGGCATCTATTGAAATATTGATTCTTCAGTTAGGTCTCCAACTTAAAATTCCAGAACCAAGAGCTCCCCACCACACAGACACCACTTTCACAGAATCACATCACAGAGCACAGAGTGTTTTCTTAACATTAAGCTTCCCCAGGCTTTCGATTCAATTAGTCATAAAAAAAAGATCAAGAAGGAAAAGTATTGTCGGAAAGATTCCAGTCAGTGTTTTATTGCCTGAAACTGTTCTCAGGATTAACCATTGCACAGCAGACAGGAAATTCTGCAGAAGAAGCAATGCTTTTCCCTTACAGATAGGAAGCAAAGAAAACAAAATTTACTTTCTTCTAAATGATTTGTCCAACTGTTTGCATTAAACAATCTCATTTGTGGCATTAATTTTTTTTTTTTTAGTAAGCACACAATGAGTGCCAAGAAATTATCACAAATCCAACTTCTGCTATCCTTATATTTTCATTTAGGTTTTAAGAGCAACAAAAATCCCTTGACATTATTATCTACTCTGAATACTAATTATGTCACTACAACTGTGTGTCTGCTAATCTTCCAGAAATAATGTGAGAATTACTGGGATGCGATAGGAGCAGAATGAAATTAGAAACATATTTTGTGAATTTGTCAAAACCACCAGCTTTCTAAGAGTGGTAACAGCACACATTCCAAAATTCTTTCATAAAAGGACAAATTAGCATGATGAAGATCAATGATAATTCTTAGTATTGTACTTGGAGCACAGATCAAGTAGCTATAGCAAGGCCAGCATTCTGTGGTTTCTTTTATCCTTACAAAAAATTTAGCTCACTGCACCTAGGATTTTCATCTCAGAACACAAGCTTCAACTCCAGATAAGACCTGTTTTTAATCATGCTTAATGGGCTTGGTTCCTAGGAGAATACGAGTGAAGGTGAAAAGCTCCTTTTCATCAGGGAGGAAAATAAACTTGTTCTGGGGACCAGGACCTAATCTGCCCCTCCGAGGGAAGGAAAATGTTTATTACCACTCTCTGTCTGCCACCTCACTGGTCCCAAATATGTCTCGATTGAATGTTGTTCAGTCTCTCAGTTGTGTCCAACTCTTTGCGATCTCATGGACTGCAGCACACCAGGCTTCCCTGTCCTTCACTATCTCCCAAAACTTCCTCAAACTCATGTCCATTGAGTCAGTGATGCCATCCAACCATCTCATCCTCTGTTGTCCCCTTCTCCTGCCTTCAACATTTCCCAGCATTAGGGTCTTTTCCAATGAATCAGTTCTTCACATCAAGTGGCCAAAATATTGGAGCTTCAGTGTCAGTCTTTCCAATGATTATTCAGGGTTGATTTCCTTTAAAATGTACTGGTTTGATCTCCTTGCAGTCCCAGAGAGTCTCAAGAGTCTTCTCCAGGACCACAGATCAAAACCATCAATTCTTTGTTGTTCTGTCTTCTTTATGGTCCAACTCTCACATTCATACTTGATTACTGGAATGAAAGAATAGCAATATTGTTATTCTCTGTTTATCCTGGGTGGAAAACAAGAGAGTCGTGAGTTGTCATGCTTGGAAAAAGCTTTGTCACCATCTCCTCCTCCTTGTCTATTTTGCAGATGTGGAAACCAAGGCCCACCAGGTTACCAGAGGCACACATAGGGCCAATAGGGCAGAGCCAGATAATATTCATATTTATTTCCCAAATTTCTGATCAAGGCCCTTTCCTCTACTACAGGTAAACGGTATTCCACATCATCTTCAAAGTTTAGAGATGCTTCAAAGTCTTCTCCTCCTCCACCCTGAGCTTACCATGATGTTCCAGAGTCATGTCAGCTCTTTCTGGATGCCAGCTGCAGGCTCCAAGGATCTCTGTTTCAGTCTGGCCCACTCTGACATCTCCACACTCCACTCAACTTTTCCAGCTAAGCTCAAAAGGCCTTTTTCCTTACTGACCCCCAGCACCCCATTGCATGCCTATAGCACTGCTGAGCTGCTCACAGTGTGAGGGCATGCATGGCAGACACACACACACACACACACACACACACACACGCCATGTCAGTTCACCCATGCACCACTTTGTCTGGGGGCTCTGATGTGGCTACCTGTCCTTTCCACCCCTCCGGCTGGTTCCATTCAGTGCCAATGTCATCTCCCATGACTGTTCTCCTTCCACACCCCACACCCTGGATTAGGAATCTCTACTCTAATTCCCCTGTTCCTAGGATTCCATCATTGTCGCCACACTAAACTCAATGTGCATGGTATAAAAACCTTACATGGGCTTTTCAGAGTCAGCTGGCCCTGGTTCCTCCCAATCATTTAACCAATGAGCATGCGGGCATCATGAGAAAACCCTGTCAGCTTACAAATGTTGACACAAAGGGTGACAGGCAGTTAGAGAATGTGCCATTTATTCCTCTTTTTTAATTTTAGAGTGTTAAACTTTGGGTTATTTTGAACATGGTGCACCTGTGCTCTTTCTAGTCCTCTCAGAGGAGCAGTGTTACTGAACACAGGTTTGGCTGCTTGTCACTCAAGTATATAATGCTAAGAGACAAATGTTTGATGGAAGACAAGAATGACTTGATTGAGGAAGCCAGCAATCCTGGGGAAAAGTTGGACTCATGTCCTAAAGAACAAACTCCCTGTTGCTGATCAGGGGCAAGAGTTTAAAAGAGGAATTTCAGGGATGTATAAGTGGAGGGAGGCAGCTACACACAGAACACAACAGTCACCTCTGACAGTCATCTTAAAATTGGTCTTGCGGTGGTCTGATGAGCATCAGATTGACTGTTTTAAGTACAGTTAGTCTTCAGTTCTAGGGTTGCTTTGTTGCCATTTCCTTGAGGCCAGTTCTCAGAACTGTGGCAGTTTATGTCATGGCTACAGTCTGGTTCTCATGTAGTTAACTTCTTCCACCTGGTGGGGTTTTCAGTATCTACAAAACAGTCAAAATACATGGCTCAGAATATTATCTCTAGTTCATGATAAGTAACTGAGTCCTTGATTCTGTTTAATGACTAAATTATTATTACTTTGACCTCCCCAGTTGGCTCAGTGGGTAAAGGATCTGCCTTCAATGCAGGAGATGCAGGCAGAGGCAAGTTTGATCCCTGGGTCAGGAAGATCCCCTGGAAGAGGGCATGGCAACCTGCTCCAGTATCCTTGCCTGGAGAACCCCATGGACAGGAGCCTGGTGGGCTACAGTCACAGGGTTGCCAAGAGTTGACATGACCGAAGCGAATGAGCACTCATGTCTTATTATTATATATTTCTTGACTATTTTCCTTTGTTTCTGTATTTTCTCATTTCTCCAATTAAATTTATTATTTTTCTAAAGAGGTAGGTTGAAGACATGAGGGGAGGGGCGGGTCTATCCTGGAAAAGCCTCACAGGGTCCTAGTCTGTTACAGCAAAATAGAAAAGCTTGACATAATTCTGCTTCTTGAAACTTGATATTAGTTATGAACAACTATGTTTTTCTATAAAGGGTTCTATCACTGAGGTCATAAAATGTTCTGAGAAGAATGAGATTCTTAATTGTGTTTGCAATGAAATATATGAATAAATAAATAGAGCACATTAATATTGTATTAATAGCTGACTGTCTTCTAGGATGGGGAGTGCTATGCCAAGTGCAGCTGGTTGTATTCTAAGTATCTTTTTATATATCTGTTTCCCATACTTGATTCCAGGCTAATTGCCTGATTCAGATTGTGTGGCCAGAACCCAGCATAGTATCTGGCACATGTTGGAAACTCAATACTTTTTGAATGAAACATTTATGTAGTCCTAAACTCTCTGGAAAAACTTGGCTAAGGAAGATATTTTCCCATGAACCACTTTTTCTAATATTTCTTAACAAAAGTCAGTGTGCGTTTAAATTCAAGTCATATTACATTACCAAAAATGGTTTATTTCCTATAATGTCCTCTAGTTGCCTGTGTCTGCCCTCTAATACCAAACAGAATAACACTAATTGCTCTTCCAAATGTTTAAAGACCATGGTTACTTCTCTGCCAAATCTGTATTTCTCGAGCCAAGTATTTCCCTATTCTTCAGTCATTTTCAAACACTATCATCAGTTTTTAACTCCTCTAAGCCTGCTCTTCAGGTGGCCAGTCTCTCACTTAGGAACAACCAGCCAGGACTACACATAGCATTGCCTTGAACATCTGCTGCTGCTGCTGCTGCTGCTAAGTCGCTTCAGTCGTGTCCACTACCCCAGAGACAGCAGCCCACCAGGCTCCCCGTCCCTGGAATTCTCCAGGCAAGAACACTGGAGTGGGTTGCCATTTCCTTCTCCAATGCATGAAAGTGGAAAGTGAAAGCAAAGTCATTCAGTCATGTCTGACTCTTCACAACCCTCTGAACTGAAGCCTACCACACTCCTCCGTCCATGGGATTTTCCAGGCAAGAGTACTAGAGTGGAGAAGGCCAGTGCCTTCTCTGAATATTAACGCTATACTTCTATTAATGAGGCCCCAGTGCATCACGTGTCCAGTAGCCACTAAACTATTATTATGTATCGTGATCACTCCTACTCTTTCCCCATTTCCTATTTTAAGAAGAGATGTACCTCCCACTGTTTAAGATCAATCTCTCCCTTGAACTCATAACCCCATCTCATTCTGCCTTTCCAAGGATTTCACACCATCACCCACCATTCTCCTTACTTTCTGTACAACCTCTTCCTGTCTGTAGTCCCTTTCAAGCAGCTTTCACCATGCTCAAGTCTCTCATCTTACAAAAAGAATGTGTATCTTCAAAGTTGTGTCTCCACCACACCACTTCTCTAAAATTCTCTTAGCAAGGTCACTGCTGCTGCTAAGTTGCTTCAGTCGTGTCCGACTCTGTGCAACCCCAGAGACAGCACCCTGCCAGGCTCCCATGTCCCTGGGGTTCCCTAGGCAAGAACACTGGAGTGGGTTGCCATTTCCTTCTCCAATGCATGAGAGTGAAAATTCAAAGTGAAGTCACTCAGTCATGTCCGACTCCTAGCGACCCCATGGACTGCAGCCCACCAGGCTCCTCCATCCATGGGATTTTCCAAACAAGAGTACTGGAGTGGGGTGCCATTGCCTTCTCCTAGCAAGGTCACAAGTGACCTTAAATCCAGAAGACAATTCTAGCCTTCATTTTTTTCTTCTTTGATCCTTCTGACACTATTGAAAACCACTCCTTCTTAAGACATACTCTCCTTAGTTTCCGTGCCATTAATCCTTCCAGATTTCCTCCTGTCTCTGGACACATCTCCCTGTTTCTCTTTGTGGGCTACTCTTTTTCAGCTCAGACTCCAAATGTCAGGGCTGTACCTTCAGCCTCTTCTCTTCTCACTGCTCCTTGAAAAGCGTTATCACTTTTCATTATTTCAATTACCACTTAATGGATCTCAAATTCTGTCTACTCCATTCCAGACATTTTGCCTAAGCTTCAGACTTAAGAAAGAAAGTCAGAGTGTATTTCAAGTATTCCATGAACTCTTGCAACTCAACATCAGCAAACTGAACCCAGCTGTCTCTACTACTCTCTCCTCCTCATCTCCCTGAAAGCCAGGATCAACCACACAGTCTCCAGGAGACAGGAGGTGGGATGGGATGTAAACAGATACAACTTGTTGAACAGGCTTCACTCTTTGAGGTAGAATCAGGCAAAGGTTGTACTTCTCCATCATCACTGAAATCAACCATTCCTGATCAAACCTCCCATCTTTGTTCTTTCTTGGGTGGTATTTCAAGTACATTATGTGTCTTACAGACCATGTTCAGTTACAAGAATGATCACCTTGAGTTCTCTGTGGCTGACTTTCAAGTACAATCTTTTTGTTTTTAATGTTTATTTGAATTGTTTAATTAATTTTTGTAGAGTTGCTTTACGATGTTATATTAGTTTCCGCTGTACTGCAAAGTGATCAGCTATATATGTACAAATATCCTCTCTTTTTTGGATTTCCTTTCCACTTAGGCCACCACAGAGCTCTGAGTAGTGCTCCCTGAGCTATGCAGCAGGTTCTCACCAATTATCTATGGTGCATATACGTCAATCGCAATCTCTAATCCACCCCAGCCCCCATTGTTCCCCACTTGGCGTCCATAGGATTGTTCTCTATATCTGTGTTTCTATTTCTGTTTGGCAAATAAGATCACCTGCACCATTTTACTAGATTCCACAGTTCAGTTCAGTTCAGTTCAGTCACTCAGTCGTGTCTGACTCTTTGTGACTCCACGGACTGCAGCACACCAGGCCTCCCTGTCAATCACTAACTCCCGGAGTTTACTCAAACTCAGGTCCATCGCATCAGTGATGCCCTCCATCTCATCCCCTTCTCCCACCTTCAATCTTTCCCAGCATCAGGGTCTTTTCCAATGAGTCAGTTCTTCGCATCAGGTGGCCAAAGTGTTGGCGTTTCAGCTTCAACATCAGTCCTTCCAATGAACATTAAGGACTGGACTCCACACGTATGTGTAAATGTATGATACCTGTTTTCGTCTTTCTGGCTTACTTCACTCTGGATGATGGTCTCTAAGTCCATCCACATCACTTCCAGTGACCCAGTTTTGTTCCTTTTTACGTGTGAGTTAGCATTCCATCCTATGCATGGCCCACACCGTCTATATCCATCCTGTGGATGGACACTCACGTTGCTTCCATACCCTGGCTACTGTAAATGGTGCTTCAGTGCCAATCTTCTTAAAATCACAGCTTCAGTCTCTCACTGTTTCAGTCTTCCCTCCCCCACCCCACCCCCTTACACCAGCCCTGCCTACGATGGATCCTGACCCATGGACCAGGGGCCTACACCGAGGGAGGGAGACAGCCCTGTCCACCCCTCTTACTTTACAATGTTTCCCTTTCTCTGAGGCTTCCGTGTTTCACTTCCTTCATCCGGGGTAAGCACTTTCAAGTCACAGGGTGACTCTGGGCCATGAGGAAGCACCAAGGAGACAAGCCCTGTCCACCCCTCTTACTTTACAATGTTGCCCTTTCTCTGAGGCTTCCGTGTTTCACTTCCTTCATCTGGGGTAAGCACTTTCAAGTCACAGGGTGACTCTGGGCCATTAGCAATCACCAGCAGGCCTCACTCTCCTCCCCAAAATGAGACAGTTGCAGGAAATGACCTCTAGGACCCCTTCCAAAGCTAGTATTGGCAGATTCTCTGCTTCTCTGACACCAGTATCAACTCATTTGTTCGCATTGCCTTGATAGTTTTGGAACTCCTAACTGTCCTGTTCATCTACAGGCTCATAAAAATCATGGGCCCATTAGGCATGTTATCCGTAAAAGCAGGACATGAAGAGGCTGTGTCACTAGCCCCGGGAGCTCCAGACAGTCACACTGACGACCTGTCTTGTTAACATTCTCAACTCTGACACCATCGCCAAGGCTAGTGTATCTTTCTGTAGCCCACGTCACAAGTGGGTCACATACATCTTCTGAAATCATGAACACATTTCAGGAAGGTAAGTTTACAATGTCCTTGACAGTAATTGCTTCCTTTACTCCTGAAATGGTGACCGATGGTCTCATCGAAATTCTATTTTTTTTTCCTTGTAAGTTTCTTGACGGTCATGTAATAGTTTGGTTGTTTTGAAACCATCCTCCAGTCTTATATTCATGCTATGGGGTTATAAACATGAAAGCGATCTCATTGATCAAACGTTTGTCAGCGGTTGCGTGGTTCCAAATAAGACTCCATATCTAAGTGCTCTCTCCAATACCTTAAATCACAATCTCCTTGTGAAAACATATTTCACTCAAAGTGACAGCAACCACAAATTATAACCTTGTGTGTGCACATATGTGAGAATGACTTAGTTTAATGTCATTTAGCAGAAATAGTGATGTAGCTATTTAAAAGGACAAATAGTGGTCCTCTACTCCACCCTTCTCTATAAATTCAAGACTCCCAGTGGCAACATCTTTCATGTCTTTTAGCCATTTCTTCTGATTCAATATTTCTAAATAACATCTTTATAACACTTGCTCTTGATTGTTCAACTTCAGACATTATCTTTTGGTTCCTGAGTTATGATATAGGTTTGGGTGCTGTGACAGAGACTAGGATGGCAGTGGCAGAGCCTAAAATTGCTGATCTTTCTCTTGTAAATGGCAGAGCACCAAGTTAAAAAGACTCGTATTCACCTGATCCAAGATGGCTTGTCGCCATGACTGTATTTCATCCAATGGGAAGAGAGGCAAGGGAATGGAAGAGCATCTTTCTTCCCCTTGAAGACACCACCCAGAATACGCACATATCAATTTCATTTATGTCCCATTGTCCAGAACTTGGTGTCATGGCTCCCACAAGGAAGGCTGGAAACCCTGGTCTTTATTCTAGATAACCACACTATTGACTAAAATCCTCTCACTATGAAAGAAAAGAATATATATTGATGGGCAACAATCAGTTTTTCCCATGATTTCCTATTTTGGGCGGAGGGTATTTTACCCTTGTAACTAAAACAGGCACGTACACACCAATATGCATGCTTCATCCTCATCCTCCAAACATGGCTGTTAAACCACAATTTTGGTTAAATCAATATTTGATGTTTACATCATAAAATGTGATGAAGACTCTTGAGAGTCCCTTGGACAGCAAGGCAATCAAATCAGTCAATTCTAAAGGAAATCCATGCTAAATATTCATTGGAGGAACTAATGCTGAAGCTGAAGCTTCAATATTTTGGCCACCTGATGCAAGAAGCCATCTCACTTCTCCAGAGAAATCTACCGATGATCCTGTGGGGGTTCCCTTGTATGTGATGGATCACTTTTTCTAGACACTTTCTTTTAACATTTTGATTTTAATGTGTCTTGGACTAATCTTTGGCTCACCATTGCTTGAGTCCTTTGAGCTTCCTGTACCTGGATGTCCATATGTCTTCCAAGATTTGGAATATTGTGAGCTATTATTGGGGCTCCCCTTGTGGCTCAGTGGTAAAGAACCCACCTGCCAATGCAAGAGACGCAGGAGATACAGATTCAATCCCTGGGTCGGGAAGATCTCCTAGAGTAGAAAATGGCAATCCACTCCAGTATTCTTGCCTGGGAAATCCCACGAACAGAAGAGCCTGGGGGGGCTACCGTCCATGGGGTCACAAGGAGTTAGACACAACTGAGCAGCTGAACATGCAGCTATTATTGCTTAAATGAATTTCTTCCCCTTTTCTTTCTCTTTGTTTGGGTCTCCCATGATAGAAATGTTTGCTTACTTAATGGTGTCCCATAATTCACATACACTTTTTTATCCTTTTTTTTCTTTTTGCTCCTTTAGCTGCCTAATTTCAAATGATCTGTCTGTGAGTTCTCCATGTTCACTGACATCCGGGTTATCTGCAGGATTTGGTTCCGTGCAGCCACAGAAGCGGGGTTCTCATTTCCCTGCTGGCTGTCATGAGGGGCTGCTTCCAACTTCAAGAGGCTGCCTGCCCTCCTCGGCTCACGGTCCACTTCTCGTCTTTAAATCAGCAACGAGGGTCTAGTCCTTGGGATGTTGCATCTTTTCTTCCCTCTTGTCTCCTCTTTTTGCCTTCTCTCTCTCATGGACTCTTTCACCTGCTTCCTCTGATTATAAAGGCCCATGTAATTATATTTGGCCCATCTGAATAATCCAGAACAATCTCTCAATTTTAAGGTCAGTTGATTAGTAACTTTAATTCCCACTGCAAAGTCCCTTTTGCCACGTGATTATAGCAGCTTTAGTAGTAAAGATCAGGACTCCCATCTTTCAGGACCAGCTTGCCTCCTAAGAGGTGATTCCTAAAACCTGATGTGAAGGTGAAAGCTCTGCTGGAGTAGCCAGGGCTTGCATTGCTCCTCCCAGGAAGCCCCAGGACAAGGGTTCAAAGCCCCACCCTACCCCACCCAAAAGAGGCTAAACTGAGCATTTAAGGTCTTCACGCCTCCTTCTTTTTTCCTGTGTATTTTACAGATAGGAAGTAAAGGTTCAGAGAGACCAAGTCATCACTCAAGATCACAATGCAGTTAATGGCAGAGCAATGAAAATAGACTTATTCCTTCGTTTACCCATTCAATGACACTTGCTAAGCCCTCCCATGCTAAGTGGTCCAGGGAGACAGACACGAAGGAAACCTGGTTCATCCACCTCTCAGGGATTCTTGTTGTTTATCTGGAATACGAATGCAGTAAATGTGTTTGCATGCTTGATGCTGGTTCAGTAAACATTTCCACATATTTTTACATAGAAATTTGATTTTTCCTAAGAACATCTGCTTCGGCTCAAAGGCAGCTGTCAGGGCAATGGGATCCGCTGTACACTCAGGCTGTGCGTCCTTAGGGAACTCACTTAGTGATAGTGTTTACCTGGTAAAGTTACTATGAGCAGGATTGAGGTGATACATGTGAATCACTGGGAACTAGGATGTGCTTCATAAAGTCATTAATAAGTAATGACTGTCGTCATTTTCATTATTATGATACTTCCTGAGTCTCAGTTTTACTGTTTATTAAGTGGGTCCGGTACTAATCGTCTCATGGCATAGTTAGATGAGCACCCTGTATGGTACAGCTCTAACACCTGCAGACCACACACAATTTGTTCAGACTCACAACTCATCCCCTCACCCCTTTTGGAGAAATGCTATTTACAGACTGACTAAGTTTGTAGCTTGTACCTTCAATAAAACATTCATGGAGGGTCTTTGGTTGAGAAGAAATGTCACTGATGTCAGGACTTGAGAGTTCTTCAATGGATTTGAAAATACCTTCCTGTGTGACTTTAGGCAAAGGGTTTGACCTTTATGATCTTCAATTTCCTCATCCATGAGGAACTGATTGTTCTAGAAAATAGTCTTTGTCCCCAGTTTTGTGTTTAGATTAACCACAGAGTTAAGCCATTCTCCGGGAGCACAATCTCCTAATGCACTAGATTTGCAAATCTTCAACACAGTTTGGGACGTCAGTCTCACCGCTGACTCCACTATTTTCCTTTTGCTGATGAGGCTGGTCCCCTTGGGGGAGATCTCAGCAAAACCGAAGGATGCCACGAGAAACCTGAAGGCAGCTGAGACCCTGAGAGACACTAGACAAATGAGAGGGAGCCAGATCCGCGAGAGAGGCTGATCCCTCCGTTCCAGAGCTGTGGCGCCGGGGAGGAAGCAGCAAGCTCAGGCTGTCAAAAGAAGCGTGTGAACACAAAACCTGAAGACAGATGGAGAAAGTAGGAGGAGGTGCGCTTACTCCTTCTCACAGTCCAGTGATGCAGCACCTGCCCCCCGAACTCGGTGTCCCCGTGTTAGCACGCGGCAGGACCCATGTTGAGGAGGGCCAGGGAGGCCAAGAACAGCACTGGGAGATCTAGAAAGAAAAGATTCCAACTGAATCCAGAACCAAGCAGAGAACCAGGCCAGGCATGGGCAGGAGGGTCAGGTTGTCTGATAGTAAAAAGCCAGCACCCCCAAAACAGGGCCAGGTCCTGACCTTCAAAAAGGGTTCCTTTGGTTTTGCTAGAAACGGAGACTGTGTTAAGCTATCTCAGATAATAAACCTTGATTGTCGGGAGGCAAAGTCAACAAAAGAGACTGGATCATAAGGGAAGCCAGCTCATTGTCTAAAACGCAAGGTATCACCAATCCCGGGCTTTGCCATTTGTTCTCCCCTTCTGCTTGTGTCTTCTTGGTCCACATCCCTGACAAGTTGGTTTATTTTTCAAGCAAGATTAAAGGGAGAAAGTCTACCTGGTCTCATTAATTACCATTGCCCAAAGGCTTCCCTGAGTGCAGTGCGAGAGACCTGGGTTTGATCCCCGGCTCAGGAAGATCCCCTGGAAAAGGGAATGGCTACCCACTCCAGTATTCTTGCCTGGGAAATCCCACGGACAGAGGAGTCTGAAAGGCTATAATCCATGGGGTCACAAAGAGTGGGACACAACTGAATGACTAACACTTCTCAGGCCCACCCTCATCAGGACTCAGTGGCCAGCCTACAAATCGGCAGCACTCTAATCAGATGTTTACTGCACACCCCATAAGTAAGTCTCCTTATTCAAAGAACTATCTGTGCGTAGACACTCAGCTGTGAAGGTGATGTGAATGCAGAGGCTGCAACCAGCACAGGTAATGAGTGTCCATCATCAAACATCAGCTAAAGAGACCACACTGGGCCGGTGCCTGCTGAGCCCTGGACTCTCAGGAAGCTCTCCTTCTGGCCTCGTGGTCCAGTCAATGGTGGCACCTAAAAGGATGTGGATGCTACCTAGCGTATCACGGGGACTTGAAATCTTGGTTTCATGCACAATAGTAGGGGGAAGAAAGAGGAAGTAAGTGTCAGGACTGATGAGACAGAGGGTTCTGAGAGGACCCATCTCCACCATTCACTCTGAATGTGTTTCTCCTGGTCCCTCTGGGCATCCTCACTGTGCTCACTGGAATCCCAGCTTTCGCATGCAGGTACATCCCTTCCTCTCCTGGTGTCAGCTGATGATGCCCGACAGAACCCTCATGCCCACAGGCTCATTGTCTGCGAATCCAGCAGACCTGAGGTCTAGCTCTGGCTCAGCTGTGTGTCCTTGCTAGAGTCAACCTTGCTAGGTTGCTGTGTTCTCATTTATAAAATTACACCGAGAAAAGTCACCTCATACGTTTCTCATGCGTGGACCGCTACATTTGGAATCATTCTTTTCATGACTTTTGGTATGTGGTTGAACAGAGTTTAACTCTTAAAAGCGGTATTCATCCTGCAACAGAACGTGGATGGGGACTTGGAACAAAGGGCATCAGGGACTTCAGTGGCAGACATGTGAAGGTAGAAGGGGGATGGTTTCAGGGCCCCTGAGGCCATGGGACTCTAGACTGTATTGCACAGCATCCTGGGGACCAGCCAGCGCCCTCATGTGAGAGGACCAAGGGTTATAATGTCGAGACTATGGCAGTGCGGCTCAGAGAGTCCTTGGCTGACGGAATTCTGCACAGGCAGAAAGGTGCTTCCTCAAACGTGCTCCTCAAATTCCCAGGGGCACGCACAGCACTCTGGGGAGGGTTTCCCTTTCCTCCTGTGCACCTCCTGTCAGCAGGGGGACTGGTCTGATGTCCAGAGTAGCACAGGACATTCAGGAAGAAAAGTGTGAGCCCTGGAGGACACAGAGCTGAACGTGATCTTCTCTCTTCATGTTGAAAGCCACATGATAGCTACAAAGGTAATGGTAGAAGAAAACAGGGGCTGAGAAAGCATTACAGATTATCACGTTTTTTTCTCCAAGAACAATTTTGGGGCAGGACTGGACCTTTTGGGCTGAGTAAACCTCAAGCTTCTAGGATAATTCTCTTTTTTGGCCATGCCATGTGGCTTACGGGATCCTGGTTCCCCAACCAGGGACTGAACCAGGACCATCCATGGCAGTGAACGCATGGAGTCTTAACCCCTGGACTAGCAGGGAATTCCCAGGATAATTCAAGATACGAGAGGAAGGGATATTGGCTCTTCTACTAATGTAGTTATGGTGGGTGCTGTAGACAGCTTGAATCTCAAAATCAAAGTGACATGAACTTTATGCATTCCCCCCAGTAGAAGGGGCTGTTGCATTATTATTCCGGGGGAGCTACAGGGATGTGGGTCTGAAGGGGATGGTCGGATGGACTTTGCACCTAGCTCTCCAGTGGTTTGAAGTCCATTTAGGATTTGCAGATGTTTCCCTGTATCAAGGGGCTGCTCCAGTGCTTCAGTAGTCAAGAATTTGCCTGCAGTGCAGGAGCCACAGGAGATGTGAATTCAACCCCCGGGTTGGAAAGACCCCCTAGAAGAGGGAAAGGCAACCCACTCCAGTATTCTTGCCTGGAGGATCCCATGCACAGAAGAGCCTGCATGCTCCTGTCCACAGGGTCACAAAGAGTCAGACACGACGAAAGTGACTTAGCACACAGGTGCACTGTCTTAAGCCCACTTAAGAGAGTGACTGATTAGCTTGCTTCATTTGGGCTGGGCTGTGGTCACCCTGACGTGGACTAACCCAGTTGTCTTAGGACTGGCAAGGAACCTAGGCTAGAGACTGCAGAGCCAGCTGCATAGCTGCCTCTGGGAGTTTGGAGTTAACATGCAGCTTTGCTGAGAGCAAGATGCGACAGAGCATGCTCAGAGTACTGGAGCTGAGTGAGCTGTGAAGGACAGGCAGTTTCCATGCAAACTGAAAGCCGGTAACTTGCCCCCATCCCTTCTAATCCTACCTGGGTACTTAATTCTTCACTTGCTCAATGTCTAAGGTTCATCTTCTTCAAATCCTTTGCCCACACTTAGGTATGGCAATATTCAATCAGCAAAAAAGGAAAATCATAATGGAGTTAAAGCTCAAATTCTGCACCGTGCACAGCTGTTGTTATTATTGTTATTTTTTGGCAGTTTGGCTTTATTCATGAGCCACTTTACATCCTATAGAGCAGGCTGTTTAGGGTAACTATAATAAAATTCATATGAAGAAAACAGTTTAAATATCAGTCTAATTCATATTGATTAATTTAGTTCAAGTATAATTTAGTTTTCTGCAATTTGCATTGCTGAGTGGCTTGTTATTTTCCTGGTCAAATAAATTTCTTTCTCACCCTTTCCTTGCTGTACAAGAAAATGGATGAGTTACAATTATTTGGAACTTCCACTGACATCCTAGAAGCTGTCAGTTAATAAAATAGCTGTAAGCAAACAGAATGAAGGAGGAAGGGCTTTGGGAGAGTAATTTGTAATGTGAAGCTAAAATCTGAGTTGGGAATCTAAGTGAGGAAAGACACAATCCTAATATGCTGACCGTGCTGGCGTCAGGTTGAATTCAGTGTGTTGTTTGCATATTCACCTGAACAAAGAATATAAGGGGGAAAAAAACAACCATCATTTTTATCTATTGTGTTCTGGGCATGGTGCATGGTATTTTGAGGATGTTAATTTTTGAGGTTATGTGTAAAGCCAACCTCCATGTTTCCTGAAAACGATTTGAGTGTAAATAGCGCTTGCATTACAGAATGGCAAGATAATGTAGGTAGTTAAACCTTGGTCAGGTGTCCGTCCTTGATCTAAATGATAGGAATGGGTATATAAGACAGAGGGCTTCCAGGGGTGCTAGTGGTAAAGAATCCACCTGCTAATGCAGGAGATGCAAGAGATGCAGGTTTGATCCCTGGGTCAAGAAAATCCCCTGGAGGAAGAAATGGCAACTCATTCCAGTATTCTTGCCTGGGAAATCCCATGGACAGAGGAACGTGACAGGCTATAGTCCATAGGGTCACAAAGCGTCAGACACAACTGAGCACACACACGAACACACACACACACACACACACAAAGCAGAAACCCATTGTTAGTGACCCCACTGTGTGCATTTTGAGAGTGAAGTGAAGGCATTTGTAAACAAAAGAATTGTCATGAGCTCCATGAAACCTTCTAAAGGAACATTCTAGAATAAATCAGAACATGGTACTTTAACCTTTAGTTTCCTCACCCTTAAAACTGCGGCAATAACAGGAACTTCTTAGGGTCATCATGAGGATTAAGTGAGAAATACACAGCATTTTTAGATGATGCATTTGCATAAAAACTCTTCCTAGTCACACTTCAACTAGCCAACTTATCCATTTTTTTCAGGTTCCATCTGAGCAATTGCTTCTAATCTCTTTATAACCCCCAGACTCTGGATTGGGCTCCCCAATAGTTGTTCCCACGTGAACCTTGTCATGACCCAGCAGGGGGCTTATCACTATAATAAAACTGTTTGCTCAATTATCCTTCTCCAAGATTGAGAGCTGAGCACCTGAGGGCAAGAAATAAGCATCACGCACTATTCTATGCCCAGAGCCGTGCTTAGTTGACAATATGAACTTCACAAATATTGGTTTAGTAAATAATGGTAAACCCTTGGCATTGTTTACTTCACCAGCTTGTTATTATCATTTTGCAGATGAAGAAACTGAGTCTTGGAAAAGCTAAGTAACTTAACTCTAATTTACTTCTTGGGTAAATAAGGGAGCAGGATTTGAACCCAAGGTGCATGAGTTCGAACACCACGCTTTTATCACTATGTCATGTTGCCTGTTAGACCAACATCTGTTGAGCATCTCTGTGCTGGGTGCAACGCTGTCTTTCCATAGTATCCATTTCCCCATTTGTTCCCTATAATTTTTACATATTTATTTATTTCCTATTTGAAACCAGTCTGTTGTTCCATGTCCAGTTCTAACTGTTGCTTCCTGACCTGCATACAGATTTCTCAAGAGGCAGGTCAGGTGGTCTGGTATTCCCATCTCTTGAAGAATTTTCCACAGTTTATTGTGATCTACACAGTCAAAGGCTTTGGCATAGTCAATAAAGCAGAAATAGATGTTTTTCTGGAACTCTTGCTTTTTCCATGATCCAGCGGATCTGGGCAATTTGATCTCTGGTTCCTCTGCCTTTTCTAAAACCAGCTTGAACAACAGACTGGTTCCAAATAGGAAAAGGAGTACGTCAAGGCTGTATATTGTCACCCTCCTTATTTAACTTCTATGCAGAGTACATCATGAAAAACGCTGGACTAGAAGAAACACAAGCTGGAATCAAGATTGCTGGGAGAAATATCAGTAACCTCAGATATGCAGATGACACCACCCTTATGGCAGAAAGTGAAGAGGAGCTAAAGGGCCTCTTGAGGAAAGTGAAAGAGGAGAGTGAAAAAGTTGGCTTAAAGCTCAACATTCAGAAAACGAAGATCATGGCATAGGCTTGGAGAATTTTGAGCATTACTTTACTAGCATGTGATATGAGTGCAATAGTGTGGTAGTTTGATCATTCTTTGGCATTGCCTTTCTTTGGAATTGGAATGAAAACTGACCTTTTCCAGTTCCGTGGCAACTGCTGAGTTTTCATTAGGAATACTTGTTCCCAGTTTTTTGTTTGGTTTTGGTTTGCTTTGGTTGTTTTTTGTTGCTGATGTTACTGGGTTTATTTGCTATTACAAATAAGATTTGGGCAAATATTCTGTGCAAAAGTCTTTTTATGAATCACTAATTCCACAGAGGAGATTTCTAGAACTGAGATTATTGGATCAAAGGGTATAAATTTACTAAGGCTTTTGCTAGTATATTGTTAAGATTATATTCTTAAAGTATGGTACTTTCCCACAATGTTGTAGTGAGATTTAGATATTCTAAAAGAAAACTAGTTTTATGATAGTCTTGTCAGGATTACCTATTCTAATTATTACCGATAATATAGGCCCCAAAAAAAGCATCTCTTCATTATTTGTTTCATGATTACTAGTGAAATTTGAAAACACATCATGTTTATTGATTTTAATTACTTCTACTGTGAATTATCTCCTCTCATCCTTATTCCATTTTCAATTTCTTTATTGGCATATAAGTGCTATTTAAGCCTTGAGAAATTAATTTCTCAGTTGTCATAACTTATATAATTTTCCAATGCATCATCTACATTTTAATATTGCACATAATTTTTTACACTGTGAGTTTTTAAGCTTTTAAAATCAAATTTACCAGCCAGTTTCTTCTATTGCTTTCCTTTTTTATATTTTATGAGCTAAATAGGGGAAATCTTTCCTGCATCTATATATCAATTCATTCTTTTAACAAAAACAAGTCCTTTGTATTCAGAGACAGCAATCTAGAATAAAGTTAAGGTGTGATGGAACTGATTATTGCTATTTTGCTTGGAAGCCTAGTCTGAAATTTTCAGCAGGAGATTATTAATATTTCTGATGCAGGAAGAATTGGCAGCAGCCCAGACACAGCTCTATTTATAGGCCACTAGGATACTTCCTGTGCTGTGGCATGTAGTCAATGGTGAGCACACAGACATCTGACACTTGGAAAGAAGTTTTGCATTGGTAAATCAGAAAGTCAGAAGGCATCAGGCTCAGGGCTACTGTTACCAGGGAGAGAATAGGATCAGGAGTAAGACAATACCAAAATCAGTTCTGTTAGAGAAGAATGGTTTGTAAATGTCTCACTCGCAGAAGCTATCATTTAAAGGATGACTCTAAGAGTTTTGAGATCAATTACCTCCCAATTCTAAGGTTCTCTTGTGTCACTGTTCTCTGACTTCATTTGACTCTGTGCTGAGAAAGGGCAAGCTTCTTGCTTGCCGTACATTTAAATTCTACACTTCTGTCTTTAAATAGCCTTGAGCCGGCAAATTTGCCTCTTCAGCAGCATGAATTTTATTCGTGCCTAACAAAATTAATAATAATGAATAGTGATTAGATTCTTACTATTGTTCGTACTCTGTTCTCAGGCCTTTATATTCATGGAAACCTTCAACCTTCAAAACACTTTGAACCAACTGGTAGGAACTGAAATTTTCTTCTTTTTATAGTTGGGAAACTGAGGTACATAGAAGTCAACTAATTTGTCCAAGGTCACACAACCACCAAGAAGATGAAACAGGATTTAACACTAAACAGCCTTGTTCCAAAGCTGGCACCCTGATGACAGTCAATGATATTCTGCATTTATTAACATAAATTTTGAGACAAAGTATTAATTTTAATTTTATATGTAGGAAGATACATATATATATTTATATGTATCAAAGATATATAAATATTATTTCCTTGGAAACTTGTTTATATTTATTATGATCAATGGAAGGGGAGAATTGGGAATTAAAGAATTCTTGGATTATCTAAGCTTCTGACTTTCCCACCTTTCAATGCTTCCATCAGAAAAAACACAAGCATAACAGGTTTTTTAGTCTGATGTTAGTTCTGCTGGAGATCAATTTAGAAAGGAAACTAGACAATGTAATGATCAAAGTAAGATCAAAGTTACACATCTACCTATAATATTCCTATTATCACCAGTGAAATTGAAAGTGTCAGTCATTCAGTTGTGTCTGACTCTTTGCACTCCCATGGACTATAGCCGGCCAAGCTTCTCTGTCCATGGGATTCTCCAGACAAGGATACTGGAGTGGGTATCCATTCCCTTCCTCAAGGGCTTTTCCCCACCCAGGGATCAAACTCAGGTCTCTTGCATTGCAGGCAGATTCTTTACTGTCTGAAACACTTCAGAAAAGCCATTATCACCAATGTTTCCCCTACTACCAGCTTAGAGCAGAGAAGTGGATGGTGCAGAGCATGTATGGGTGAATATCCAACAGCTGAATGATAGAAAAACTCTATCTTGAGATTCACAGACAAACAGTGTTAGGGTTTTCATTCCTCGAAACTACCCACTTTCTGAGGGAGGCAAATTAATATAAATTGCCCTGCATAGATGAAAAATAATAAAGTAATACACAATTTTTCATTACTTATTTTCTCCTTCAGATAATTAGTTCATTCCTTTCTCTGCTAACTGAAATAAATACACAGTAAATACACAAGTATATAGGTAAAATATAGCCAACCATGAATACTCTTGTCTTAGCTACTTAAGGACCATTAGATTATAATCACTGCCTCTCCTATTGAGTTCCAGCCAGCTGGTTTTCTTTGCATGGATTGTTTACAGTTCTCATTAATCAGCCGCTTCAGAATTGCATTTACTCATTGATGTCTTGCCATCCCTAGTTCTTAGCAGCAGTCAGCTTAGGCAAGGCTATGCTGTAGTAACAAACCAAACTGCATTAGCTTGCAGGAGCAGAACTCCATTTCTTATTCATGGCGCATGTCAAGGAAGATTAACTGAGCCTCTTCTCATTTTGAGACTTAACCTGAAAGAATAACCTCCATCTAAAATGTCATTGGCATCACAGCAGAGAAATAGATTGTTGCAAAGAACAAACCCACTCTCAGAGCTTCTGCTTGAGTGTGACACACATCACTTCCACTCACCTTCATTAGCTAAAAGACACCCAAGCCAGTCTTCAGAAGGTGAGAATATAGTTTTTGATCAATAGGGATATAATCAATGACATATTCCTATTGTAAATATATTGAGTCTATTTTTTTTACTGAGTTTCAATAGATTCTGTTTCTCAAAGTAAATGTAAATTGTCTTCATCATGCATCCTTCTATGACTCCTGCTTAGTTTTGCAAAGTCTGGAATATAGTATTACTGCCCCAAAGAGGACCCACATTATAAAAAAGACTAAAGTTTTATTTTGTTTACCAGACTTAGGTTATCAGATTACAACATGAATTCATTCTAGCATAAACTCTCATGAGTTTATTTACTGTTTGTCTAACTCTTTAATAGATCAGTAAATGTATCTTCAGTATTCTAAATCTTTTGCCCCATGGAGCCGGCACTGACAATAATTACACATTTTGTGTTTCCATAAATACTTGCTAATAAAACGATTAAAAATAAGCTGAGAGCCTCTCCCAGACTAAAAATAATAGGCTTCAATCCTAGCTCTATAATCAAACTATTCTTCAATTTTAAAAAGCAGGTCTATGTCTTTGGGTTTTAAAAGTGATGATGTCAGTCTTAATGGAATTTGTGAGATTGGAGAAGAGAGTGTTCATTATTTAATGACTATAATGGGCTCTGAAAGCATCCTGCAATTCCATGTGCTTTATAAGGCCAAGCTTCCAAAATCAAGAGGAAGGAAAAAAGTTACATTGGAAGTCATTTTTTCCATGAGTCAGGAAAAAAAAACAATTTTGAATGATTTATCTCACATACAGTTTCTAAAATTATATTAACACTTTAAGTTTATGGAGTATTTTTACTCAAATTGCCTTGACTCACCTCAACTTATCTTCAAGAAGTGGACCAGAACTAGAGCTTAAAGCAAGGCAAATTACTTAAGCAAGACAAGTTACTTTCTTCAGAGGGCTCCATAAAATTCACCAGTTTGCTGAAGTCCATCTATAATAGTGGAGAAGGCAATGGCAACCCTCTCCAGTACCCTTGCCTGGAAAATCCCATGGACTGAATAGCCTGGTAGGCTCCAGTCCATGGGGTAGCTAAGAGTCAGACACAACTGAGTGACTTCCCTTTCACTTTTCACTTTCATGCATTGGAGAAGGAAACGGCAACCCACTCCAGTGTTCTTGCCTGGAGAATTCCAGGGAGGGGAGCCTAGTGGTCTGCCGTCTATGGAGTCACACAGAATGGGACATGACTAAAGCAATTTAGCATCAACAGCAGCATCTACTGTAGTGTTCCTCAAACTTTTTTTTAATGTAATACCTTTAAGGAGTCATTTTAGGTATTTTATAGCCATCATAGTCAACAAAAGAGTCCAAAATGCAATATTTGGGTGCAATCTCCAAAATGACAGAATGATCTGTTTGTTTACAAGGCAAACCATTGAATATCACAGAAATCCAAGTCTATGCCCCAATCACTAATACTGAAGAAGCTGAAGTTGAATGGTTCTGTGAAGATATTAAGGCCTTCTAGAATTCACACACACACACACACACACACACACACACACACACACAAACACAAATATGTCCTTTTCATCATAGGGGACTGGAATGCAAAAGTAGGATGTCAAGAGATACCTGGAGCAACAGGTAAGTTTGGCCTGGAGTACAAAATGAAACAAGGCAAAGGCTAACAGTTTTGCCAAGAGAATGCACTGGTCTTAGCAAATACCCTCTTCCAACAGCACAAGAGATGTGTATACACATCACCAGATAGTCAATACTGAAATGAGATTGATTATATTCTTTGCAGCCAAACATAGAGAAGCTCTATACAGTCAATAAAAACAAGACCAGGAGCTGACTGTGGCTCAGATCATGAACTCTTTATTGCCAAATTCAGACTTAAATTGAGAAGGTGCTCTGTACCAGCACACAATAATGCATCTGCATGATTTTCATTAGGTGCTTCATTATAATCACCAGCTCCAGTGCCAGCCCATGGTCAGTTCCCTAGCTCTGTGCCAAAAACAGACTGCAGTCATTCAATAGGCAGAAATTGTGTAGCTTATTGGTCAAGAACTAGACTGTCAGCTCCAGCTTATTCCTACAGGTGCCCGGGGAATTTATTTAGCCTTCTTATGTTTTATTTTCTGATATATAAAATAAAAATGATAATAATAATATTTACTTGCAGGGTTAGTTTTACTAGTAAGTAAAGTAAGTAAGATCCCCACAAAATACTTAGTGTCTGTCTGTTATATCATTTATCTGTGTTAACACATGAAGTCTATCATTTAAGCTTCGTATTCTCAGTGCCTACTTAATGCTTGACTTATGGCAGGTTCTCAGTAACTGTTTGATAAATTAATAAAAATAAAGTAGATCAGGGTTCATTATCAAGAGACTGTGAGGCCATCCCAAATCTAGTTTTTGTAGCAAATGTGAGGTCAGAGAGACAACCAAGGTCAGATACTTAGTTACTCAAGAGAGAGTTATACATGTAAGCAGAGTGGATGTGACCACTGGGACCAAGAGCAAAATCAAGGTCAAAGTTGACAGAATCTAAAGGAAGAGAGCAGAGCACTGGCATATGCATGTACCAGATGATAAAAGATGACTTATCGGCATCTCTTCTTCCTCTCCTTTTGTAAGGAAACATTTACTATGTTCTTTCTATCCTTGGTTCTGAGATTACGATCAATAAAATCATCTGTTGTTGCTGTTAAGTCACTAAGTAATGTCTAACTCTTTGTGACCCCATGGACTATAGTCCACCAGGCTCCTCTGTCCATGGAATTTTCCAGGCAAGAATACTGGCATGAGTTTCCATTTCCTTCTCCAAGGGATCTTCCCAACCTAGGGACTGAACCCGCTACTTGGCAGATGGATTCTTTACCACTGAGCCAGCTGGGATGACAAATAAAATCATTAGAATTACTTAATTTGCTTATTTCCATTTCATGTTTATTTGAAAGTGAAGATGGTTGCTGCTAAAATATAGGGAGATTTCTCTTGCCTTGATTTGTACTGATGTACCAGTATGATCTATTTCAGACGCCAAACTGAGTGTGGGACAGGTTGCCATGTGCAGAATCTGTCCTCACCAAAAAATTAAGAAAAGTAGTGTCCTAAGTCATGAATCCACCTGAGCTACTTTGAAAAATACAAAAAGAAGAAAGGGAGAGAGAGAATGAAAATGGAAAAGGATTTAAGAAGAGATTTCTTCAGCGAGAGCTGCAGTTTGAGTCTTCCCAGGAGAAAAGAGTGCTGATATGTTCTCACGTCTCTCCAGCTAAGCGAATGGACTTTCATGGCCCCATCTGAAGAACTAGGTATTCCCTTGCATCTAATGGGCATGAAAGACTGAAGCTTGACTCACGTGTGAGCTAGTCAGAGTGACCTGTGGTAGGAGCTCTTCAATGTGTTAGTCCCAAGGGGACTGACTTACTCTCCCAAATTTCTAATGTGACAAAGTTTGTATGAATGTTTTGGTGGAGCAATTGCAAGTCCTTTGACAGAAAGCACTGACCTTGCATCCCAATGGTCATGTGAGGTAAAGCCATCCGGAGGAGCAAAGGTAGAACAAGAAGGTAGAAGACCTTGATTTTCAGGGACTATGGTCAGGGTTGAAGTGAACATCCACCGCAGAGATGGGTCTGACGGGTAAACAAGCCTAAAAGTGAGAGGTCTTCAGGGATAAGAGAAAAACCACAAACTGGTCACCAAGAAGACAACCACCTTAGAGCTGCACATAACCAAGAGGGCCAATTTATAATCTTTTCTATCGCCTCACTCCTGCCCTTTAAAACTTCAGCAGGGTCAGGAACAAACTCAAAAGCTGGGACAAAAGATTGCTAGGGAGGAGGAAAACACGAAGCATAGAATGCCAGAAACCAGCCATGCCAACCTCACTACCTCTATCAACAAGAAGAAAGCCTGAGTTGGGAAAAGGGAAAACATCTGATGCTGAATCAAATTCAGTTTGTATTGACATCTTAGACTTGGTAACTCTGGTTCATTCACAGAGACTAGGCTTATTTCTTAAAAGAGATAGTAGGATACATAATATCCAAGTGTGAACTAAAAAGTTATGGAACCTTCCCAAGTTTTGAGTCAGCAGCAAGAGATAATTACTCTCACCCAACATCTGAAGCAACTCTAGGGAGACACTAATAAAGTTGTGTTTTCATTACCTGTCATGAGTCATGTTTTTCCACTAAGGCCTGAATCTCACAACTAATCTGGCTCAATCTCTTCCTACCTTTTCTCTCTCTCTGCCTCTCTTCTTTCCTTCTCTCCTTCCTTCTCTCCTTCTTTCCTTCCTTCCCTCTCTCCCGATTGTATGTATGGCTATCTCTCTGTCCTCTTTTTTCTTTCTCAAGAATCTTGAATTCATTATTTAAAGAAATTGAAAAAAATTTACATTATAACATAGCAAAATAGATCACTAACATTCTCAACACAATCCTGTTTGCACCCTCTACTCCTCAGTGTTATATTGCAGAGAGCAGAATTCACACATAAAGCACTTAGTCCAAACAGAGCTTGGCACACAGTGAATGTGCAGAGAATAAAAGCAGTTATCAACTTGAAGCCCCACTTCTTGGGCATTGCTGAGAGACAAGTCATCTTGGGAATCACTCCCTTTTTTAAAATGCTGGTCTGCTTATTACTTACAAAGAAACATATTGTATCATGAATTCTCTTTCAATTCATACCTTTGTTTGCTGATACCAAGCCTCTTTTCAGTCATTAGAAACAATAAATCACACTTGCACATTCCAAACTCTAAAGAGAGTTAAATATTTACGAAGTTCTGCATGGCAAATAAAGAACAATTCTTTGATGCAGGCTCTATAAGAATGATCCCTTTATAGATTTTTGGAGGACTCTATGAGAAATTTGGCCTGGACATCATAGCAATAATTCTTCTGAACCTTAATATTATCACTGCTTTTAACTTCCCCAAATCCATGACCAAGCGATACAAGTGAAACCAATAAGAACTGCTAATTAAACTAGTATTCTTCTAGATGCTAAACTTTTGATACTACCAACTGCAATCACCTGGAAGACATAGAAGAGTGAAGCAGAAAATTTTTTTCTGCTTTCCTTCTGCCATTCCCTGCTCCAAAATTAAATGGTAAAAAGTGTTCAACTTTTCAGGCATAGAATATTACCAGAAAATTCTAACTTTTCTGAATTTTTATGAAAAGATATCTACAAAATCAAACATCCACATAATAATGAACAATATTATAAAAGCTTTGTGATCTATGGAGTACTTTCACTGTTCAGCACTCTTGCAATGTTCTCCTTCCCCCATGAGTTAGGTTTTATTATTCTTAACATATATTAGGAAACTAAAGCACAAGGCCAACTATTTAGTAAGTGCTGTGTTCTTACACAACTATTAGATTTCTGAACCCAAACTCCTTGTTTTTTCATTATCTCGTGCTTCTAAGCCTCTTCAAAGAAATTATTATCTGCTCTTTATTGGAAGTCAATCATCTATCTATAAGGAAGCAGTTATACAACAGTTAGGACACATGAGGAAGACAGAGGAAACTCTGATTCTTCTTTTACAGTTACTAATGACCAGTTAGTCGCTCAGTCATGTCCAACTCTTGGCAGCCCCATAGTCTGCCCATGGGATTCCCCAGGCAAGAATACTGGAGTGGGTTGCCATTCCCTTCTCCAGGGGATCTTCTCGACCCAGAGTTCGAACTCAAGTCTCCTGCATTGCAGGCAGATTCTTTACCATCTGAGCTATCAGGGAAGCCCAGTCTAATGACCAGGAGATGCAGCAAATAATCTCTGGGTTTTCAGATTTCCTCCTAGGAAATCAACATTCTCATCACCTTCTAGGGAAAATAGTGATAATGAGAAGGGAACAGGTGAGGGTGGGGAAGATTATCATGTGCTAACTGATCTTGAAAAGAAGTAGTTTTTCAGTCTTTCCAAGTGTGTAGTTTAGCACAGACCTTGGCAGATGGTATCAGCAAATTCAGAGAGGCTATGGAGAAATGACTAGGAAGATCCCAGCAGAACCTTTAAACACATCTCTTGCTAGGTGCAAATCCAGCATTAGGCAGAGCTGAGCAGCTTCATGTTGTTTCGTCACTAAGTAGTGTCTGACTCTTTTGCGGCCCCATGAGCTGTAGCCCCTCAGGCTCTTCTGTCTATGGGATTTCCCAGGCAAGAATACTGGAGGAGGTTGACATTTCCTTCTCCAGCAATCTTTCTGACCCAAGGATTGAACCTGCATCTCCTGTATTGGCAGTCAGATTATTTACCGCTGAACCACCTGGGAAGTAGGGCAGCTTCATATGCTTAGTCTATTAGTCAACAACTCTGGTTGAACTTCCACTGTGGACTGGGGAGTACAGACGCATGCGGGTTTATCTGGGAGAAGAAAGGATCTGAAGAAACAGAAAATGTCCATGAAGTGCTTTGAGCTTTGTAAACAATGCTATTCTGAGGTGCCATCAGCAATGAATGAGGTACTACAAGGGAGATGTTAGCTGCATAAGTAAGCTTGTCTTGCTTATACCTACAAGAACAGTGCCTGATTCACCTGACTCGCCAGATAGACACAGTTTGCAATCTCACTCTCACTCTCAGTAGTACACAAGAAAAGTCTTTATCTTAATAGCATTGTTAGCTTTCTTTCTATTCCATACCTTAAAGATTTTCACCTTTGTCAGCTGCCCTGTGAGCTGTCTTCTTTCTTTTATTCAAAGGCTTGCAATGAAGTGTTCTGACCTCAGATAAGGTCTTGCCTCCTTCCCGTACTAGCTACCTCCTCTCCTTCCTTATACCTAACATTTACTTCCCGTTGACACTCTCAGCATTAAACAGCTATGTCCAAAGTTTTTGAAGTGTAAGAAATAGAAAAAATATTGAATTTACAAATGTAGTAATTATGAGTGATGTTTCTCAAGCATTTTTTTAATTTGCAAAAGATCAGCAATCTTTAAATATTTTAAAAGTACATTTTAAATGTTTTTAATATATTTTAAAATATATTCCCATGTACTTTTCCAACTACATAAAATGAGGTTCACTTACATTATTTTTGTTCAGAGAACCACTAGGTGATCCAAAAAAATCAGAAGGCTCAATATTATATTATCATATTTTTTCTATCATGTTGGCCCCAGCAGTGCTATGAAATGGATAATGCTAGATCAGCCAATGGATGTCATGCAAGTTGTAGCTAAGTTTTCATTTGGACTTTACTACAAAGTTCATTTTGGCCCTAATTACTTGTTGGCATAGGACAATTTTGTATTTGTGGCCTACAAACTGGCCATACAATTCTGGTCATTCTTTAAAATTACAAATAAACCCTTTGTGGAAAATATTCTGGAGAAAAACTTTGAATAGTTATGCTTCCTAACTCTTTTCAAGGCAAATGTGTCCACTCCTATGACCTACATTATTTATCCAAAACAAGGCAAATGTACTGTCCAATTGTGAAGCTTGTATAAATAAAAATCAGTAAAATTAAGCTTTTTCCTCTCATAAATTGAAATCCTCCTAAATCCCTAGGGAGATTCATCCTTTAAATCTTCATTCTGATAAATGTCAATAAGATTAAGAAAGGTTATATAGCTTGTAAAGATTATATAGCTCCTACACATTTATCAAGGCAATGTAACTATGTGGTCAAAGAAGGACTTTCTGAAAAGTAAGCTTCTGAGGAGGTAGATTAGGGAAATGATATGACAAAGGTTTAGAAAAACAAGATTTTTTTTTTAGTTCATCAACATTTTCTAGGACTACAAATTGATCATGAGAAGAAAGAAATCCGGAGAAGAAAGCCCTGCATTCAGGACTACTTTTTTTGGGTGGGGAACAGCAGGGGTGGGTGCGTGGTGAATTTCTACCTCTTTTAGGAAGGAATCTGAGATGCTGATCAGATTTTTAAAAGCCTCTCAGGCTAAAAGAACTAAATTTCTCAGGTAAAATACCCCATATTTGGGGTTATAACTCCACAGGGCTAAGCTCTAGGAGTAAAGATGTATCAGAAACAGTTCAACCTTTCCAGAGATTGAAGCATAGCTTCATATCATATTAATTTCTATTATCAGAATGAGATGATCTGGGATTGCTAGTGTTCCTAGGCTCTTTCAAAAGAAAACATACAATTAATAAGCTCTGTGATAGCACTATGATATGCTTCAAATTAATTTATTAGGTTTTCATCATCCAATTTTTAGCACAATCAAAAGTAACCAGAAAATATAATTAAAAACCAAGAGTAATATGAGAAAATAGATTTAGAGCTA
>SJYC01070382.1:0-17452 GCA_006408675.1 Madoqua kirkii
TAGGACACTTAGTAGTTGTCTGGAAAGTTGGGAAATTGATTCCTTTGAGGGGAAGAGAACCTCACACACATTTGGTGTCAGAAGTGTCCAAGGAAATTTCAACAAATTTAAGAGACCTGAAATCATACAGTGCATTCTCCAACCACATCAAATTAGAAATCAGTAAGAGAAATATAACAGGAAAATATCCATACTTGGAATCTAAACAACACGATAGTACACGGATGAAAGAGAAAGTCTCAAGGGAACTTAAAAAAAAAAAAACACTGAACTGAATGAAAATAAAAATATATCAAAATTTGTGGGACACAATTGAAGCAGTGCTGAGTAAGAACTTTATTGCATGAAATGTACACATTAGAAAAGATAAAAATGTTTCACATCAATAATCTAATCTCCCACTTCGAGAACCTATAGTAAGAGCAAACCAAACTGAAAGCAAGCAGAAGAAAAGAAATAATAGAGATAAGAAAAGTAATCAACAAAATTAAGAGGAAAACGAAGAGAAAAATCAATGAAACAGAGTTATTTTTCAATGATCAATAAAATTGACAAACCTCTAAAAAAACTAAAGTTAAAAAAGAAAAGATACAAACTGTAGATGCATGTAATGAAACACAAGACATCACTATAGACCCTGCAAACACCAAAAAGAAAATGAAGAAATACTATGAATAAGTCTATGTACATAAATTTGTCAAAATAGATGAAGCAGACCAATTCCTGAAGCTACAACAACTGAACTAATCTGAACTAGATAATTCCAACATCCCTATAACTAATCAGGAATTCAAATTCACAATTGGAAAACTCCCCAAAGAAATCTCAAGGTGCATGTGGTTTCACTGGAGAGTTTTAACAAACTTAAAAAAACAACTAATGCTAATTCCGTATAATCACTATAAAATTCCATATAACGGATTCCATATAATCCATTATAAAAAAGAAAAGAAAACTTAGACCAATATTCTTCATTAACATAGACACAAATTCTTAACAAAATAATATATAGTAGAATTCAATCATGTATAGAAAGAATTATACACTATGACCAAGTGAGGTTTATTCTAAGAATGCAAGTCTCATTCGACATTTAAAAATCACTCTATATAATCCACCATATTAATAGTCTCAAGAAGTAAAATCATTTGATCTTATCAATTGATACAGAAAAGACACTTAGAAAAATCAATACTGTTTTCATGACAAAAATGCTCAGGAAACAAGAAATAGAAGGAAAATTCTTCAATTTGATAAAGAACATCTATTTTTTTTTAAGTCTCTAGCTAATGATGAAAGACTAAATGTACACACCCCCACCATCACCACCAGAACCACCGCCTAGATCAGGAACAAAGCAATAATGCCATCTCACCACTATTCAACCTAGTTCTGGAAGTTCTAGCTAATAAGAAATTTTAAAAGGCATAGATATTGGAAAGGAGGGAAAAAAAAGTAAAACTGCTCATATTTTCAGATGACATGACTGTCTATGCATAAAATTTTAAAGTATCTTCAAAAGAACTTTTAGTAGGGACGAGGGAGCCTGGTGGGCTGCCGTCTATGAGGTCACACAGAGTTGGGCACAACTGAAGCAACTTAGCAGCAGCAGCAGCAATATTAATAAGTGAGGCTTCCCTGGTGGCTCAGACAGTAAAGCGTCTGCCTGTAATGTGGGAGACCTGGATTCAATCCCTGGGTCAGGAAGATCTCCTGGAGAAGGAAATGGCAACCCACTCCACTACTCTTGCCTGGAAAATTCCATGTAAAGAGGAGCCTGGTAGACCACAGTCCATGGAATCACAGAGTTGGACATGACTGAGCAACTAAATGGGTTCAGCAAGAACACAAAAAATAAAATAAACAGAGAAAAAGTAATTATATTTTTTGTTTGAACATACAGACACTGAAATCTAAAATGCAACGCCATTTATATTTTCTCCCCAAATTAAAATACTTAGATACAATTCTAACATCAAGCACAGGACTTATGTGCTAAAAATTATGACACTTTTGAAAGAAATAAAAGACCTAATAAATGGAGAGACATACCTTATTCATAGATTGAAGTGTTTAGTCACTAAGTTGTGTCTGACTCTTTGTAACCCTATGGACTGTAGCCCTCCAGGGTCCTCTGTCCATGGAATTCTCCAGGCATGAAAACCAGAGTGGGTTGCCACTTCCTCCTCCAGAGGATTTTCCTTACCCAGGGATAGAACCTGACACTCACTCCTGCATCTCCTTCACTGGCAGGCAAACTCTACCACTGAGCCAACTGGAAAGCCCATTAACAAGATTGGAAGACAGCATAAAATGGTGTCAGTTCTCCCCAAACTGAGATGTAAAGTTTAACACAATTCTCATCAAACATCCTCAAGATTTCTCATAAACATAGGCAAAATTGTTCTCAAATTTATACAGAAAGTCAAAGAAACGGAATAGCTAAAACAATTTTTTTTTAAATTAAGTCTACCTGAATTCAAGACTTACAATATAGCTACAGTAATCAAGACTGTGATATTGTTAGAGGGATAAGCACATAGATCAATGAAACAAAAAGAAAACCCCAAATATGTCCAACTGATTGTTGACGAGGGCACAAAAATAGCTCAGGAGAAAAGAATGTATTTTCAACAACTCCTGCTAACGTGATTGAATAGCCATAGGCAAAAAAAAAAAAAAAAAGAAGAAGAAGAAGAAGAAGAAGGAAATGGAGGGAAGGAAGGAGAAAAGAGGGAGAGATGGAAAGGAGGAAGAGAACAGGAAGGAAGAGGAGGAGGAGAAAGAAACTTGACCAAAACCTTAAATATTACTAAAATTAGTGCAAAAATTGGAGAAGGAAATGGTGGCCCACTCCAGTATTCTTGCCTGTTGAATACTGTGGATGGAGGAGCCTGGTGGGCTGCTGTCCATAGCGTCTCACAGACTCAGGCATGACTGAGGCAACTTAGCATGCATTCATGCATTGGAGAAGGAAATGGCAACCCACTCCAGTGTTTTTGCCTGGAGAATCCAAGGGATGAAGGAGTCTGGTGGGCTGCCGTCTATGGGCTCGCACAGAGTTGGACACAACTGAAGCAACTTAGCAGCAACAGCAACAGTGCAAAAAAATTGCAAAAGCTGTTCTTAAAAAAAAAAAAAAAAAAAGAAGAAGAAGAAGAAGGAAATGGAGGGAAGGAAGGAGAAAAAGAGGGAGAGATGGAAAGGAGGAAGAGAACAGGAAGGAAGAGGAGGAGGAGAAAGAAACTTGACCAAAACCTTAAATATTACTAAAATTAGTGCAAAAATTGGAGAAGGAAATGGTGGCCCACTCCAGTATTCTTGCCTGTTGAATACTGTGGATGGAGGAGCCTGGTGGGCTGCTGTCCATAGCGTCTCACAGACTCAGGCATGACTGAGGCAACTTAGCATGCATTCATGCATTGGAGAAGGAAATGGCAACCCACTCCAGTGTTTTTGCCTGGAGAATCCAAGGGATGAAGGAGTCTGGTGGGCTGCCGTCTATGGGCTCGCACAGAGTTGGACACAACTGAAGCAACTTAGCAGCAACAGCAACAGTGCAAAAAAATTGCAAAAGCTGTTCTTAAAAAAAAAAAAAAAAACATAAAACTATAAAACTTTCAGAACAGCACATATGAGAAAATCTTCAGAATCTAAGACTAGGCAGAAATATTAGTTCAATTCAGTCCTTCAGTCGTGTCTGTCTCTTTGTGACCCCATAGACTGCAGCACGCCAGACTTCCCTGTCCATCATCAACTCCCGGAACTTACTCAATCTCATATCCATCGAGTTGGTGATGCCACCCAACCATCTCATCCTCTGTCGTCCCCTTCTCCTCCTGCCTTCAATCTTTTCCAGCATCAGGGTCCTCTCCAATGAGTCAGTTTTTCCCATCAGGTGGCCAAAGTATTGGAGTTTCAGCTTCAGCATCAGTCCTTCCAATGAATATTCAGAACTGATTTCCTTTAAGATTAACTGGTTAGATCTCTTTGCAGGCCAAGGGACTCTCAAGAGTCTTCTCCAACACCACAGTTCAAAAGCATCAATTCTTTGGCACTCAGCTTTCTTTATAGTCCAATTCTCATATCCATACATGACTGCTGGAAAAACCATAGATTTGACTAGATAGACTTTTGTTGGCAAAGTAATGTCTCTGCTTTTTAATATGCTGTCTAGTTTGGTCATACCTTTTCTTTCAAGGAGCAAACATCTTTTAAGTTCATGGCTGTAGTCACCATCTGCAATGATTTTGGAGCCCCGCAAGATAAAGTCTCTCACTGTTTCCATGTTTCCCCATCTATTTCCCATGAAGTGATGGGACCAGATGCCGTGATCTTAATTTTCTGAATGTTGAGTTTTAAGCCAGTTTTTTCACTCTCCTCTTTCACTTTCATCAAGAGACTCTTTAGTTCCTCTTTGTTTCTGCCATAAGCGTGGTGTCATCTGCCTATCTGAGGTTATTGATATTTCTCCAAGCAATTTTGATTTCAGGTTGTGCTTCATCCAGCCCAGCATTCTGAATGATGTACTCTGCATATAAGTTAAATAATAGATTGACAATATACAGCCTTGATGTACTCCTTTCCCAGTTTTGAACCAATTTCTTGTTCCATGTCCAGTTCTAACTGTTGCTTCTTGACCTGCATACAGGTGTCTCAGGAGGCAGGTTAGATGGCCTGGTATTCCTATCTCTTGAAGAATCTTCCACACTTTGTTGTGATCCACATAGTCAAAGGTTTTAGCATAGTCAATGAAGCAGAAGTAGATGTTTTTCTGGAATTATCTTGCTTTTCTATGATCCAGCAGATGTTAGCAATTTGATCTCTGGTTCCTCTGCCTTTTCTGAATCCAGCTTGAATATCTGGAAGTTCTCTGTTCATGTACTGTTGAAGCCTGGCTTGGAGATTTTGAGCATTACTTTGCTAGCATGTGAAATGGGTGCAATTATGCAGTGTTTTGAGTGTTCTTTGGCACTGCCTTTCTTTGGGATTGGAATGAAAACTGACCTTCTCCAGTCCTGTGGCCACTGCTGAGTTTTCCAAATTTATTGACACATTGGGTGCAGCACTTTCACAGCATCATCTTTTAGCATTTGAAATAGCTCAACTGGAATTCCATCACCTCCACTAGCTTTGTTCATAGTGACATTTCAAAATTTAGACTTGATACCAAATTGAAAAATTGATAAACTGGGCTTTATTAAAATTTAAACTTTCATTATACCAATATCTTGTTAATGACAAGCTACAGACTAGAAGAAAACACTTGCAAACCACATAACCAATGAAGGACTGGTGTCCAGTAACTAGAATGTGTAAATAATTCTCAAAACTAAACAGAAAAAAAATCTAGTTAATAGGCAAAAAACATGATGTGACATTTCACTGAAAAAGATATACAGATTGTAAAAAAGTGAAAGTCACTCAGTCGTGTCCGACTCTTTGTGACCCATCGACTATACAGTCCATGGAATTCTCCATGCCAGAATACTGGAGTAGGTATCCTATCTCTTCTCCAGCAGATCTTCCTGACCCAGGAATCGAACTGGAGTTTCCTGCACTGCAAGGGAATTCTTTACCAACTGAGCTATCCGGAGCCCCACAGATTGCAAATAAGCACACAAAAAGATGTTTGACATTATTAGCCATTAAAAAATGCAAATTAGAACCACAATGACATACACTGACACACCTATGAGAATAACTAAAATTAATAACTGTGATAATTCCAGACTCTGATCAAAATACAGAGAAACTGGATCACTCACACTTTGGTGATGGAAATGTAAATTGGCAAAACCACTCTAGAAAATACTTTACCAGTTCCTTCAAAACTGAAAGCAACTAACACAGAGAAATTGCACTCTTAGGCATTTATCTCAGAGAAATGAAGACTTGCATTCACATTAAACCTGTGCATGAATATTTGTAACAGTTTTCTTTTTAACAGCCCAAAACTGGGAATAACACACGGCACTTTATCATTTTATATACTTTAGGTAATTTAGTTATTTGTTCCATGTCCTTCTCTCCAACCAAAAATTGACACGTTTCAGATCTGAGGTCTTATCCACCTGTGAGAGGTAATATAGAGTATGAAAGATGACAACTCTGGAGCCAGATCATGTGGGTCAGATGCTATGAGGCAGCTGACTGTACTTGACAAGTTATTTGATTTCTATGTGTCTTTATTTTCTCACCTATAATAATGATAATAATAAGGCACCTGCCTGCAAAGCACTTGGAATAGTTCCTGGCACACAGTAAGCTCTCACCACATACACTTAGCTTCTGGCACTTGGCTCAGAGCCTGGGAAAGAGTAAGTGCTTTAATAAATGTCTTTTTGACTGAATGAATAAGAAACTGAATGAATGAATGATCATCTTCTTGAAATATTTTCCCCACAACTGTTTAAATTGTTGCCCTTTCACTATCACTAGAAATCTAATCAAGGCCCTTATCATGTCTTGTTTACTAATATAAGTTCTGATCTAATAAATGAGATAATGTTTAACATATTTAGCCCAATGCCTGCCACAAAATAAATATGCAGTAATTAGATCACTACAGAATTGTGACTTCCTTCACAGTTCAATTACAGGGAATCATTCTCTATTTGTTCTAAGAATGAAATATAAAGTAAATCTATTGGCGTAACATTTCAGGCCTTACAATTTGACTTTAATCTAGTTTCATGTACCAAAAAACTGTTCAACCAAATAATAGCTATAATTATATTTACTGTTTTTCTCACTAGATTCTTTTCAATATCCTGTATTCAAATTTCACCCAATTACTATTTTCTGAAGCCATGACTCTATCTGAAATGTCTTTTCTCTCTTCCTTACCTGACAAATATTTTCTTTTTAGTAAAGCTTCCAAACCATCATCGATTTCTACCCACCCATCCATCTATCTACACCCCACCCATTGTCTAAAACTTTAAGCATTCTTTTATTACTTATCTTTTTTTGTCCAGAGGCCCATTAACATTTCTTAAGTGGGATTAAGGAAGAGAGGGAAAAGTGCTAAAGGCACAAGTTTTCAAAACTCCCGAAAGCTACACTGGTTTGTTTGGAATGTAAGTATGATAACTGAACGCTATGTACAATATATGTTAAAAATGCTTCAGTTTTTAAGAAGTAGGATGCTTACTTTTAAGAGGTCATAAAAAGTTGCCACCTGAATCTCCGAGGAAATCCTAACTGTGTGTCTCTAAGGAATGTATCTAAGCTGAGTGCTACAACGGGGAGCACCATTCTGCCCCTTCTTTTCTTTATTCTCTGGCCCCCACCCATCCAGGAGCCATCCTCCACACCCGGGAGTGCCTGCTGTCCAAACCTCCCACACACGTGCCTCTGGGTCCACATTCCCACTGTGTCCTTTACACATCTTTTAGCAAGCTTCACTCTTCTCCCCATCAAAAATTCCAATCCCAAGGGTCCTATTCTCATCTATTTTAAATATTAATACCTTGATGACTAACACAACTCACAGTTTTTTCTCTGCATATATCCCTGTCACATCATTTGAGCACTTGAGTATTTTGAGGTAAGTTCTGGTTTGACTTTATAAATTCCAGCCAGGAATTTTACCTCATCCTTCAAATTACTGCCACCAAACAGACAGTGCCAATGATGAGAATATAAGTGTTAGAGAACACTGAGCCCAACTTTGTATAAACCTGACTTCATTTCGAAAAATAAAACACCAACCTAAAAATGAATCAATTCATATTCATTACATAAGTGAACCAAATAATTCTTCGAGTAAAAAATACCACTCCCAAGGTATATGAATCTACCAAGAATTTTCATTTACTTAATTTTCTGTGTGGTAAAATTTTCTGACAGGATTTTGGCAAATGTTTCTGAATGTTTTTTCCATTGAGTTTTTTCCCACACCTTTAATGATTTAGTCCTTTTTTTAAATTAAAGATTAGTCTCTGACCAAAATTGTTCAACAAGGGATTAGAATGCTCTTTCCTCAACTGATTTTAACCTTTAATTATTATTTCACATTGACTCCCTATTTTACTGAATCTTGATATCTGCTTTATTCAAGAAGTTGAAACACAATCGAATTTTAAAATCTATGTCTTTTTTTCCCCTGTCTTTATATGTTCAATATTGTATCTGATTATATAACCATATTTTCCAATTGCAACTTGAGTTAACTCCACAGATTCCCCCACTTCTTAACAAAGAATTTCCAGCCCCAGGCCAATTCCATGTTCCCAAACTCCCACCCTCCCAAGTGGTCCCAAGGCCACTGATCCAAAGGTAACCAGGGCTTCTGAGGTGATCTATGGGAGCTCATAAGACAATGCCTCTCTTACTTAGGTTAATTTCTAAGGGTTGGAGTACTTAGAGTTGTTTTTCAGACTTCACTGTTTAGTGAAATAGATTTTTCTATTTTCACCTCTGCTCTTTCCCTGTCAAAAGAGAAACACTCCACTTTTATATTCAGAATAATTTTCCTCTTCAGTGTCTAAGACTTTATGGCTCAACTAAGCGTAGGACCTGACTCTTTTTGGTTTTTGAATGAAGTTTCCACCCCGACCTGTTCAGCCTGTACAAACAGCTCTGCGAACTGCCCCAGGATGACATCAGACATCCACAGTGCCTGAGCCTTAGAAGGAGCGAAGCCCAGGTCCAAGCTGATTCTCCACTAGGGGAATTAAAACTAACTGAAGGAATAGGACAAAAATGGGTTGTATTAGACCCTCTTATAGATTCTTCCAGTTTAGAAGAGAACATCTGAAAATGATAATACCTTAACCCAAAGAAATAAATGCTTTAGAGCAAAACTTTCAACAAGGGGACAACAGGTGAGGAAATATTTTTTGAGATTTCTGTGAAATCACAGTCTAAACAGGATCACAGAACAGAGGTAGCCTCCTCTCTTGCTCATACACAGGTTGATTCTTTTTTCTTTTTTGGCTGTGCTGGGTCTTTGTTGCTGCACCACAGCTGCGGTGTGCAGGCTTCTCAATGCAGTGGCGTCTCGCGTTGTACAGCATGGGCTCTAGAGCGCCTGGGCTCACCAGTCATGGCACACAGGTTTTGCTGCTCTGAGGCACGTGGAATCTTCCTGGACTAGGGAACAAACCCGTGTCTCCTGCATTAGCAGGTGAATTCTTAACCACTGGCCCACCAGGGAAGTCCCCAAAAGATGACTCTTGATGAGTACTACCAGCCTACCAAATAGCCTCAAGCTCTGAGTCCAGAGTAGTCCAGACGGTATCCTTTCCTGTCTCTAAGAAACTCAAATATCTGCACTCAGACCTGGCCAACTGCCACCCACAAAGAAACCTTCACACAGGTTTATTGTGGGAATTTTCAGATCCAAAAACAACTTGACATTTAAGTTCTGCCACTAATTACTCTAACAATCAACCCACTGTTTCCCAGTACCACCTCGAGCTTCTTTCATTTCCATCCAAGCTTTTTTTTTTTTCTGAAACAAAAATCTTTTCTCATTTGACTGCCTTTGCGTTCTATCTTCACAGATTTGTGAAAATATTTCCTCTGGATTTATCTTATTTTTGAAGCCAGCTAAGACTGCTCTCTATCCTACTGTGAGAAGGCTTCTTGTCAAAGTGTATAGACTGTGGTTGGTCATGCCGCTGTTGCATTTGCTTGATGTGGAGAGGGGAGAAATGGGGCCTTTGACAGTTACAGAGATTTATACGGGATTCTTTACAGATGGGAAAGCCTCACAAATTTCTTCGAGGATGAATAGTAGTAACTTCATATTACAGACGGAGAAATAGAGGCACCAAGAGGCAAAGTATTATGCTTAAGACCAAGTACAGCTCTTAAGGCACAGAGACTGAGTTTGAGCCCAGGTCTGTCAAACTGTAGCTCCTATTCCTCATCCCCGAAAGCCTCCCATGGATCAGAAAGAGAGTTCCACCAATGGTCCCCTCCATACCAGGCAGGGTCCTGCCTTTAAGTTTAGCATTTCATTTCCCAACAGACCTTTTAATGGACGTTTCCACATTCATTATGATAGAGGGGGCTTCCCTGGTGGCTCAGTGGTAAAGAATCTGCCTGCCAGTGTAGGAGACATAGGTTTGATCCCTGGGTTGGGAAGATTCCCTGGAGAAGGAAACGGCAAACCCACTCCAGTGTTCTCACCTAAGAAAATTCCATGGACTGAGGAGCCTGATGGGTTATAGTTTATGGGATCATGAAGAGTCAAACACAACTGAGCGACTAAACAACAACAACATGATAGAGGAATATTTCTGCCTTGTCTTTGTCTCTAAATAGACGTCTCCATTATTTGTCTCATTTGTTGTTGTTGTTGTTTTTATCACAGGGTACATACTATCCTACAAAATATTAACGCATACTTTCTTACAAAGTCCTAGCCTGTTAATGTACTCTGTCTCTCCTGTAGACTACACATTTGGATGAAATTACTTAGGAATAGTTAGCCAAATTATGGCTATTAGTAAGATATGAAATTAGACTGAAAATTTTAAATCTGCAGTCTCAAAAATCTTGCTTCTGGTTAATAGAGTTTTTACTTTCTTCAGTTAGTTGTAAAAGTTCCTGAAGATAAGATGATTTTAGCATGATCGATTGGGGGAAAAAATGGTGAGCCTTAAAATCTATAACAGATTGATAAGCTGAAATGAAGTAGAAAATCAATGTCACTACAAATTGGTAAATACTAGGCAGATTAGGTGAAGGTTACATAGAGTCAAATATTTATATAGAACATGCCTGGAATTCTCAGTATTTAACTTTCCCTTTAAAGAAAACTTCCCTGAGTTTAGGTTTGTGTGGGTAGCTTTGCTAAAGAATTCTGCATAAAAATGCTTAACAAGTGAGATCAGCTTAGTTAAATATTTGTGAAAAAATGAAATGTGTATGCAAGAATATAAATCCTTGAGTCAATACCACCAAAAGAAAACACAGCAGCTATGTGTAAATGAAGCAATGATTTTGAAATACTAAAGAAAATTGCAAAATATTATCTGGTTACAATAGTCAACACCACCTTCCTACATGTAAAGGGCAAAGTGGCCAAGTTTCTTGATTTGGACAAAATTCATGTCACCTGCCTTGGATGGATCCTCATTTAAAAGGCTGAGTTCTAAAGGTAAATAAGATGATATAAATTCTTTTTTTCCTTACATTCAGAGCAGATCTGTGGTTTATCAGCAGAATCTGTTCTTAAAAAGAAAACATAAAACTATAGAACTTTCAGAAGAGCATATATGAGAAAATCTTCAGAATCTAAGACTAGACAGAAATCTTAGTTCAGTTCAGTCCTTCAGTTGTGTCCAACTCTTTGCAACCCCAAGAATCGCAGCACGCCAGGCCTCCCTGTCCATCACCAACTCCCAGAGTTCACCCAAACTCCTGTCCATCGAGTCAGTGATGCCATCCAGCCATCTCATCCTCTGTCGTCCCCTTCTCCTCCTGCCCCCAATCCCTCCCAGCATCAGAGTCTTTTCCAATGAGTCAACTCTTCGCATGAGGTGGCCAAAGTATTGGAGTTTCAACTTTAGCATAAGTCCTTCCAAAGAAATCCCAGGGCTGATCTCCTTCAGAATGGACTGGTTGGATCTCCTTGCAGTCCAAAAGACTCACAAGAGTCTTCTCCAACACCACAGTTCAAAAGCATCGGTGCTCAGCTTTCTTCTTACATGTAAGCAATTAATATGCCAATAATAAACTATATAGTTCTAGGAGCAAAGACTGACCATCCATCTTTATAGTTTCCACACCTTGTAACATTCTGTTATACCCACAGTGGGTGCTCCCTGCAGAGCTGCCAACTTACCTAGTACTATTTTTTTTAAACCAGTGCTGTCATCTTCAATAAACATGAAATATTTTCACTAAAATATTCTGCAAATGTGGACAGGTGAATCAGATCGAATTAATTTTTTAGTTCATGTATAGATATCTTTATCAAAATCTGTATGGACATATAAGTGGTGCTGAGAGAGTAATAATTACACAATAAAAATTACACAAAATCTAAGCATATGTATTAAGAAGAGGTGGCAAAAATACACAGAAGAACTATACAAAAAGAATCCTAGTGACCCAGATAACCATGCTGGTGTGTTCACTCACCTAAAGGCAGACATCTTGGATATGAAATTAAATGAGCCTTAGGAAGCACCACTACAAACAAAGCTAGTGGAGGTGATGGAATTCCAGTAGAGCTATTTCAAATACTAAAAGATGATGCTGTGAAAGTGCCACACTCAATATGCCAACAAATTTGGAAAACTAAGCAGTGGCCACAGGACTGGAGAAGGTCAGTTTTCATTCCAATCCCAAAGAAAGGCAGTGCCAAAGAACACTCAAAACACTGCATAATTGCACCCATTTCACATGCTAGCAAAGTGATGCTCAAAATCTCCAAGCTAGGCTTCAACAGTACATGCACCAAGAACTTCCAGAAGTTCAAGCTGGATTTAGAAAAGGCAGAGGAACCAGAGATGCTAACATCTTCTGGCTCATAGGAAAGCAAGATAATTCCAGAAAAACATCTACTTCTGCTTCATTGACTATGCTAAAGCTTTGACTGTATGAATTATAACAAACTGTGGAAAATTCTTAAAGAGATAGGAATACCAGACTACCTGACCTGCCTCTTCAGAAATCTGTATGCAGGTCAAGAAGGAACAGTTAGAACTGGATGTGAAACAACAGATTGGTTCAAAAGTGGGGAAAAAAATACATCAAGGCTGTATATTGTCAACCTATTATTTAACTTATATGCTGAGTACATCATGCAGAATGCCAGGCTGGATGAAGTACAGCCTGGAATCAAGATTGCTTGGAGAAATATCAATAACCTCAGATACGCAGATGACACTACCATTATGGTAGAAACAAAGAGGAACTAAAGAGCCTCTTGATGAAGGTGAAAGAAAAGAGTGAAAAAGCTGACTTAAAACTCAACATTCAAGAAATGAAGATTGTGGCTTCCAGGCCATCACTTCATGGGAAATAGATGGGGAAATGATGGAAACCATAACACACTTTATTTTCTTGGGCTCCAATATCACTGTAGATAGCGACTGTAGCCATCAAATTAAAAGGCACTTGCTCCTTGAAAGAAAAGCTGCAACCAACTTAGACAGCATATTAAAAAGCAGAGACATTACTTCGCAATAAGGATCCATATAGTCAAACCTATGGTTTTTCCAGTAGTCATGGCTGGATGTGGTAGTTGAACTATAAAGAAGGCTGAGCACTGAAGAATCGATGCTTTTGAACTGTGGTGTTGGAGCAGTCTCTTGAGAGTCCCTTGGACTTCAAGAAGATCCAACCAGTTCATCCTAAATGAAATCAATCCTGAATATTCACTGGAAGACTGATGCTAAAGCTGAAACTCCAGTACTTTGGCCACCTGATGCAAAGAACTGACTCATTGGGAAAGACCCTGATGCTGGGAAAGATTGAAGGCAGGAGGAGAAGGGGCAACAGAGGACGAGATGTTTGGATGGCATCATCAACTCAATGGACATGAATTTGAGCAAGTTCCGGGAAATGGTGAAGGACAGTGAAGCCTGGCATACTGCAGTCCATGGAGTCACTAAGAGCTGGACACAACTGAGCAACTGAAAAACAACAAAATATAAAATTCAAGAATTATTAGAAATAAAATACTAGAACAAGCCTTGAGAGATTGTCGATCACCATTTTACATCAACATTAAATGATCTTTTAGCCATTTTGTGTGTATGTAGTATAAATGCTATAATGTCTATAATTGTTTTAAACTTGTTTAATGTATTATACATGTCATTCCCCAATAACTCTAGCATATTTTAGCTGTAATATTTTCGTACATGTTTACCCCTCTATAGTTGCCAGATAACTGCAATATAAACTTTTCTAAAGCTTTGAATCTTTCAGGTATTGGTTCATTTGCTACTTTGGCAGAGCTAACAAATGTTCTCTAATTTTATTATCCCATTTCCTTCTGAATGACCAATTCCTCTTATTTTTTATCTTTATATTTTGATATAGAAATTCACCTTGAAAAATCCATAAAACAATTGACAAACATTCTGGACCTTACCATGAATTCTGACTTTGGAAGGAAGAGGAGAAGGATAAATACCGTATCAGTACAAAAAATCCATGACAAATTAACTGATGATAGTGAAAATTTTCCATTTTTTTAATGTATCAATCTATAACAATGTAAGATTATTTTTAAAAAAACTTCAAAGAAAAGCTGAAAGCCTGCTCCTATCTGTGTCCATTATAAACTTGAACTAAATCCAGTCTGGGGAACTTGACCTTTATGTTAACTCAAAGCATAGTCTCTAGAGACCAATCCTGAAACAAACATGGTGGACTCCTAAAGACGAACAGGAAATCCAGCATTCAACCTGGTGACCAAATCCCTGCCCAGGTCTCCAATATTCATTAACCTTGAGTTCAGGCACCACTGTACTAAGAGACGTTTAGGAAACCTCTGTCCTGCTGGAAATTCTGAGATAAGCCAGAACTGGAAAGAACATTGTGAGAGAACCTAAGAACAAAATCAGCTTTCACAACTGAACTACCAAGCCCAGGTAAATTGAGATGAGTGACAGCTTTAGCAGAAGAGAAATATCAGGAGAAAATCCCAATAAGGAGAGGAGTATAGCATGGGATGGGAAGCAGGAAGTGGAAAAGGGGAGTAAGAAACTAAAAGGAAAACAACCGCAATGAAGATCAAATCTGAGAACTTTGTAGGACACAGGAGGGCAGAGAATCCCGTCTCCCAACTTCCAGAAAGCCATTTCTCACCCCAAACTTTTTCACACACATGTGCACACAAAGACACATTACACACTCTAAAAAGGTTAGATTACAAAAGAGGATTGGTTACAATAAGTTACACTGAGACACCACAGAAAAGTGGCAGAAATATCTTTGCCCTGCCCGGTGAAGTGGGGTGGGGTGATGGAGGCGAGGTGATCAAGACAAAAGAGGAAAACTCGGAAGGGGAGCTTGTGCGTGTACCAGAACTCTGTCAGCATCTCTTACCTGGCATCTGATCCCCTGACAGGTTGGAGTAGGCCCAGAGCACAGTGGTCGCTCAACATGACTGTAAGAAGGAATGCTGTTGGCTAGCAAGTGAAGATGTCTGTTTGAGCTGTTTCCCACCCTCCTCCAGTTTAGGTCAAGAGAGATACACTAATGGATAGAGCTCTCTTTCTAAAGCTTTACTCAGACTTTTAAGCAAATCTTCCAAAGAATTATTAATATTGCTACTTTTTATAAAATAAAAATTAGAACTTATTCCCAATTTATCTTAAATTATTAAATTTTTATTTCAGCATCCTTCTACCTGAGAAACAATGACTCCCAAACTATAGTGTCAATAACCTCCCTCCGAGGTGAGGATGAGGTGTATGAAGATAGTACCATGGAAACTTACATTACCATATGTAGAATATATATAATCAATGGAAATTTGTTGTATGACTCAGAGATCTAAAACAGGGCTCTGAATCAACCTAGAAGGGTGGGATGGGGAGGGAGCTTCAAGAGGGAAGGCACATGTGTATACCTGATTCATGCTGATGTTTGACAGAAAACAACAAAATTCTGTAAAGCAATTATCCTTCAATTAAAAATAAATTTTTAAAGAATAAAAAAATAAACAACCTCCCACCAAAAAAAAAAAAAAAAAAGGCTGATTTTAATCCAAATTAGGAAGAAACTTCCTTGGAGTGTGCAATTAAAGATAAATATACTGCCTTTCGTGAGACAGAGGCTTTCACAGCTTCTTCAGACAGAATTCTGGGCCTTAATGATTACAGAAGATTTGTGAATCAGGTAGTTCATTAAAATCAATTATATGTGGTGTCTCTCTGTGTGTATCTGTGTATATGTCCAGAAAAAGAGAAATAAATATGGCAAAATGTTAGCAGTTATTGGATCTAGGTGGAAAACATAGGGGTCTTTAATATCTTTTCACCTTTTTGTATGCTTAAAAAATTTATAAAGAAATGTTGAGAATTATGCAAATGTATGTGTATAACCTGGCATTCCCATTCAAATTATCCTATTATACTGTAAGTGTTTCTCTGGTACCTTTTTTCACAAAGTATGTCGTGGCTACTTCTCCATAGCAATAAAGGTATGCGTGCAGTGTTACTTTCAAAAGTAGCCCATTGTATGGCTTTGCTTTAACTTTTTAAGACTAATTCTCAATTACAGATGCTTAGATAGTTTCCATTTGTTGTTATGTTAAATTAATGCTATAGGCATTTTGCATGCACATCTTTGCTTGTATGTGATTTCCATATATAATCCCTCAAAGTAGAAATACCAGGTCAAAGAATGCATGTTTCTTTACATTTTGAGACACTTGCAAGATTACTCTTTATACAATTTGCAGTTATATATTCCCTTTCATGGGCTTCCCTGTAGCTCAGCTGCCAGCAATGCTGGAGACCTGAGTTCGACTCTTGGATTGGGAAGACCCCCTGGAGGAGGGCATGGCAGCCCACTCCAGTATTCTTGCTGGAGAATCCCATAGACACCGGAGCCTGGCAGGCTGCAGTCCGTGGGGTCGCAAAGAGTCGGACAGCACAGCGTTGCTTCCACAGTGCAGGAGTGGGCCCATTTCCTCACAGTCTTGCTGAACACTGGTTACTAATTTTTAAAAGCATTTTCTACTGATAAGATGGTAACCATTCTTTTAATTTGCTTTTATTTCATCATTGGTGATTTTAAATTTTATCTCATATGTTTATTGGCCATTTGTAATTTGTCTTTTGCTTTTCTGCTGGAGTATTCACAATCCCCTTACTGATTTTATAAACCTCTTGTATAATATCTCTTTTATAATAAAGCCAGGTACTCTTTGTCTTTTAACTTTGTTTATAGTGCTTTCTATATCTCATGGAGATATTTTCATATAACCAATCTGAATTTTTCTTTGTATTTTGGCTCTAAATATCACTTTTAGGGAACATCTTTTTCCATCTCTAGATTATGAAAATCTTGCCTATATTTTCTTCCACTATCATTATGCCTTTTTTACATTTAAATGATAATCTATTTAGATTTTAAATTGACATTAAATAGCCATACTTTTTGTTTTGTTCTGGTTTTCCCCAAACCAAGTAGAATAAGTACTTTTTTTCCTCAACACCATATCTTTCCCAAGTGTCATTCATCAATAACCTCAGGATGATTCATTCTGCATCTTAATTCACTTTCTCTCTACTCCTAAATTGTTTGCCAATCATGGCCATTTGAATTCAGAAAGTACTACTAACACAAATATTCATGCAATGATATTTCAGGACATTCATACACATTTCTGAAGTTCTGAAAAATCACTTCAAAACCATACAAGTTCCCCCAAAGTATCAGCTTTCCTGCCCAGCCACCCCCCAACTCCCCACCTCCCACTGCCTCCCCCCCCCCCCCCCCCCTCCCCCCCCCCCCCCCCCCACCC